>PVHP010003631.1:0-77074 GCA_004024765.1 Zapus hudsonius
GTTTCTTCTTCACTGAGATAGCATGAGTTGGGAGAAGAAGCACAGGCTTTGGAGCCTGTAGACGCTGACCCTGATCCTAGCATTAAGCCGTGTATCCTTGGACACAACCTTTGTGAGCATCAGTGTTCTTAGTTGTGAAGTGAAAATAATATGATTGCCAAGCACAAGTCAGGCAGTTGTGAACATTCTAGATAAGGGATCTAAAGGTGGGGTACATAGTCAGCTTATGGTTAGCATTCATTTCTTTCCTAACAAAGCTTACACCTATTTGTTCCTCTGAACTTTGTGAAGCGGCTCAAGTGGATATCATGAAGTCGTTTTGCAGATAAGAGAAACTGAGGCTCAGAATAGCCATCGTGGCTGCCTGTCTGTGGGCAGAGTGTGTCTATGGCATGGCCAGGTCTCTTTGAGAGACACTGCCCTTTCTTTTCTTTTGTGGAGACAAAGCCCCTTGCTGAGCCATGACAGCTGCTTTTCTGGGCTCTACCTGTTTCTCTCCTGAGAATCTTTTCTTATAGGAACAAGCTCAACTCACCTCCCCCCATCACCAGCCTGTTGTCTGACAAATGCTTATGACAGATACTGGCTATTATGGAAACCAAAACCTAGAAGACCTTTTATTTATTTATTTAACTTCCACAAAGCTTCGGCCCAGGTGGGGTTGGGTTAGCCATCACAAACTGATAGAGGTAGACTCAATGACTAAGGACAGCAGGGAGGGTAGCCTTGATCTGCTGTTGGAAGCTGTCTCCCATTACCCTCCATGTCCCATGTGGGTGACAAGACAGCCCTTGGGAACTCATGATTTGAACTTTATCCTATCTGATAGTTATCAGCTCTGAGAGACATCAAAGGACATGTAGGTGAGGAGGCCATGGCTCCCATCTTTCCAGGCTGGCACAGTGGATATAAGGTAAAATACGGATGGAAGCATTCCCTGAGCTTCTTCTCATGTCAGCATTGATGCTGGGCACTGCTTGTCCTGGCCAAGTCTGAATTTCATGGGCTCATTCCCCTTCTTAAACTGCTCTTCTCCCTCTCACACCTCTCACACTGTGACTGTAGCTCCCAATTCAAGAGCCAGGAGACTGAGGGCCAGGGCCATTGGTGACAAGGCTTGTTCCCATCCTCGTGCCCTCCCTGAGGCTCCACTGGTCACTCAACAGGTGTGGCCTGCTCATGCTGTCCATGGATGCATAGCAGTGAGGAGACCAGGAGTCCAGCCTTACCTCATCAGACCAATGCATGCCACACTAGGAACAAGGAAGCTGTGTGACCATATTGTCTCTTAGCTCATCTAAGTGTCAGCATGCTTTTTGTAGGTGAGGAGGTAAGAGAGGCAGTCCTCAAGGCCTCTCTGGTCTGCTGTTTCTTGAGCATGAAGATGCTGTGAGCTAACCATGCATTTGGAGAAAGTGGTAGGATGTCTGGGGACATTCAGCCCATCAGTGATGGCCTGGGTTCCTTTAGATAGGGGGATGGGAAAGCAGTCAATGATTTGGGTGTAGGGGCTGAGGAGCTCCTACTTTGGGGTCCCTACTGAACCCTCTAATTTTTGGGAGGACCAAGGGACACAAGCAAGGGAGAAGAGCCTGGTGGTATGGTAACTGATGACTGCGGCTCCCCTGTGGCCCTGCAACAGTGTGGAAAGAGCATGTCTCTTGGCCTCCGTCTGGCTCCAAGAGTTGGGAGGGGATGGCTAGACTTCTAACAGGACATCCCTCTCCCCCACACACCCCCAACCTATGAGAGTATTCTGGAGGACAGCAAACCCATTTGATGGGGTCCTTGCAGCCTGAAAGCTGGCTGAATGCTTTCCACAGCTGACCCACAGCCGGGGCATGAATGGTACTCCTGTGCCTGGGGCCCCTGAACATAGTGTCCTCTCTTGCACTAGTGTAGCTCCCCTGGGAAATACCTGAGTCCTAGCACCTTTGTGTGGCACCTAGATGGAGACCACTGCTCTCCTGACTCCTTCATGGTCAGGTAGCTCTTTCTGAGCTTGGACTCCTGGTCTCCTTTTCAAAGTAATTTCCATTGGATTCTGGGGAAAGACAGAAGGAGAGCCTGCTTCCCAGGCAGTGCAGTGGGGCACTTCCCTAGCATCCATGTGTCACAGTCTTTAAGCTCATCTCCTTGGCTCAAACTGGTACAAGTGGGCTCAGGAGAGGGAGGAGATGGGCTGCCACAGCTCTTATTTAAAGATGGGTCCAGAAAAAGGAGGAGGCTTCCTAAGCTTGGGAATGTGGGAGCTGTGGAAGAGCCCAGTACCAAGGCCACAGACTAGCTGAGGCTCCTTCCCTGTATTCTTGCTCTGCCTGCCCTGACCTGGGAGCTCTTGTTCCTTTCATTGATTTATGACCCCAGATGCAAGATGCAGAGAGCACAGTGAGGCCCACAGTGGGTTCTGAACCACTTTGGCCACAGTATTTTTCTGGGTCCAGCAAGTTTTGCTGCTTGTGCCAGGGAGTTGTTGGGGATGAGGGGGAGAAGTTACTGTGTTCTTTCATCTCCTTTGGGGGGGGGAGGGTGTTGTGAGGGCTGTGCTCACAGGGTCCTCATGCACAGCTCAGGATGAGGCTCTGGGTAGAAAAGGATATAGATGGTGGAGAAAAAGCCAAAGGCTCAGGCTGGGCCTAGCCCAGCCATGTGTACACTGGTCGACAGTCAAAGCTGGCCTTGCTTTCTCCATCAGTCAACTAGTGGTTGATGACACCTCTCCACAGGCCTTGGAGAAGATCAAGCGAGCTAACGTATGTGGATGTGTTATATGCGATGTATAAACATAAATGCTAATGCCTACACAGTGCCTCACATGTAATATGTGGGGGAGAAAACTGGTTGGCACAGACTATATGTTTCTTATTAGTTTAAAATAGAGAACACACACAAATACACGCGCCCCTCGTAGTCACATGCAGCTTGATGACAACTGTGTTGACATGACTGAAAACTAGCTGAATGGCTTTTCCACAGCTGGGGCATGAATGGCCCCCTCGGGGATCCTTCTGAGTGCTTAGCCATTTTTCAGACTCTAGCTCAGAGCCAACAGAGCAGGACTGGGTGCCTACTATGTGTCTAGGCACTTTCCTATGATCTGTACTCGTTTGGGTGGGGGGAGGGAGACGTGGTTGGCAGGCTTTCTCAGAGCCCAGTCAACTAGAAACAGGCTAGCTTCTTCCCTGCCACCAAGGCTTGTTCCATAGGTTTTTACCGAGCACCTTCTATGTGTCAGATCCTGTGCAGGTCAAGGGATGTGAGTTAGAGCTGGGTTTTCCACCAGTAGGGCTCCGTGTGTACATGAGGAGGAGGAAGATAATCAGGCTCTATAGGGAAGTACATAAACCATGAAGAGAGCCATAGAGAAGACCAGGAAGCTGAGGGAACACAGGCAGAGCCAGGCCTATGCTGGGGGGCCTTGCAGGATGACCTCATCCTCAAGTTGGGGCAGTTGAGTTGAGGGGTGAAGGAGCTGAGTGAGGAGTAGGGCTGGAATTCCAGCTCCTCTGGGCTGTTTCATGTCTCTCTGGTGAGGCCCATCTCAGCTGCAGCACCGTCCCAGCAAGGAGAAGACAGACACACAGCATAAGAGTGCCAGGGACTCTGCTCCTGCCTGAGCCTGTTCAGGCTGTGTCATTGCAGAGTGACTGATACCTCACTTCCCCATGGCCCATCCCATCCCTTTTGAGGGCATGGCCTTCAGGAGAGGCCTTTCCAGTTCCAGCATCTCTCCTCTGTTCTTGCTGTAGCTCTGCTTGGGCTCTGATGGTACCTGGGAGTACCTGCCTATGTCTCACTCTGATCCCATTACAGTTGATTTCTGCAAAGCCCTCTGTGAAGTAGCAGGAGTGACTCAGCCCTTCTGTCTCTGTACCAGCCATAGAGGGAGTGGACTTACTATTTTTGCGGTGCAGAAAGAGCAGAGTTTGAAAAGAGAAAAGACGAGGGTTGACTATAGACATACTAGAAGTTTGGCCTGGGAAGCCTTGCTTACCTCCTGAGCCTCAGATCTCTGACATTCAAGATGGGATAGTTATTATCAACTCAAGTAGTGGCCATGACCATGAAATGACACAGGCTGTCAGCTTAGGAATTTTCCCTTCCAGTCTTGTCTCTCTCTCTCTCTCTCTCTCTCTGATTTATTTATTCACATTATACTCAGCCTACCCCCCAAGTTTGTCTCTCCTCTGTTCTCATTCCTTGAACATACTTTTATTCTTTCATTCAATTACTCTTCAGATATTTATGAGGTGCCTAGAGTGGGTGCCCAGAATTGTGTCTGGGTCTGGGCTGGCAAAATGAACACTCACAGATGTAGCCCATGTCCTCATGGAGTGTGCAGTTAGATGGAAAAGGCACGATTTAAACAAAATACAGGTGGTTGCAGTAGTACACTTCTGTGATCCTAGCACTTGCAGGTGGAAGTAGACAGATAAGGAGTTCAAGGCCAGCCTCTACTACATATTGAGTTAGAGGTTATCTTGGGCTACATGAGTACATGAGACCTTATCTCAACACACACACACACACACACACACACACACACACACACACACACACACACAACTGTAAGTGCATCAACAGTTTTAGGAAACCATGAAAGGCAAGGGCTATTATCAGAAAGATATCATTTGAAAGTACAGGGCAGGATCTCTCTGAGGAGGTGAGGAGCTGGGACAGGTGGGGAGATGGGATATGACATGGGAAGTGTGTTCAGGCAGGATATGGTAGGTCAAAAGCCCTGGGGCAGAAGGACTGATGGGCATGAGGGACTAGGGCAGAGACCGGTGAGGAGAGTCAGAGCTCTGAAAGGGAAACCAGGGGCCTGGCCTGGACCACTGCAGCTTTAGAGACACAGAAAAACCTAGTTTGAGCATCTGAAGTGGAGACCAGGCTAAAGGCTTGCCCCTGTCCTGAGCTGAGGAGCAGATGTCTCCAAGGCCCAGCTTTTCTGACTGCAAATGGAAGCAGCAGCAGTAAAAATCACAGCTAACTTTTATGTCCATATGGAGGGAGCAAGCCCATGTCCACGATGGAGGGAGCAAGCCCAGGCTGAGCGAGTGCACCTGGTATTTGGTCTTCATCTGTGTGGAGTCTCAGAGTCTTTGCTGTTCCAGCTTGGGCTCTAGGATTCCAGCTCATAACTGCATAAAAGGTGAAGGCCTTACTTCACGCCCTCCCATCTCCCCTGCCCAACCCTCTGCTGCCCCTCTCCTCACTCACTCAACCTCAGCTCCCCTGACCTTTTAGACCTGGCTGTTGGAAATGAGACATGTCATGCCAGCTCCTGCCTCAGGACCTCCGTGCCTGCTGTTCCATCAGCCTAAGCAGTCTTCCCCCAGATCCCTGTGGGATTGGCCTCCTTGCTTCTGCTAAGTTTCCACCCAAATGTCATCCCGTCAGTGAGAGCCTCCCCAAAGGTCCTAGCCAAACTGGAGTCCATTTTCTCCTATTACAGCATTCCCTGGTCATCATTTTTCATCATAGAAATGAGCAGATTTTTGAGTCTTTTTCTTGGTTATAGTAAAAGCCCAGGTAATCTTTGTGAAATAAGCAAACGAATGAATGAGTGAATTGTTATAAAATGATGTGTTAGGTTCAATCAAGGATTTATTTCTCTTCCTCTGAAATTAACTCAGAACTGGATGGAACTAAGTCATTGATCTTTAAGTAACCCTTCCATTTAACAGCTGAGAAAGTGAAGCCTTGCAAAAGGTCATACTGAGCAGAGCCCACGGAGCTCTTGGATTCACTGAAGGACATTCACCACTAAGCTTGCCTTTTCTGCAGTGAGTAGTTCCTGGTGAAAGAAGGTTTGCCTCATGGGCACTGGCTTCCTTGAATGCTGCTCCTGAGCCTATGTAGCCTCACTGCTGACTGGCTGTCACTTCATTCCAGGATCTCTGGGGCTGCTGCTCATGTATCCTGTGACACATTTGGGGGCCATCTTGGGAAATGTTGATAAAAGCTACTGTTGGGAACCAATAGGCAACACATTTGGCTTCCCAGTACTACGAAGAAAATCAATTACATTGTCACTCTCTTGTCAGTGTGACTCATTGATTTATGCAAGTGTGCTTAACATGGGGGTCAGAGAAGTTTCAGGTTCTGCTCCTGCACCTCAGAAACTTCTGGTCTGCCTAGGGAGATCATGATAACTAGCACTGACATTAGCACTGAAATGTCATTTAGGGACAAACATTTATTGAATGCTTATATGCACCATGTATTGTTCTAAACACTTATTAACTAGTTTTGATATTTACAACCCCTACATGAGATTAGTGTTCTACGGAAGTACCCTGAGGTCCAGAGAGGTTAAGCAGCTCCTCAAAGTCATACAGCTGGGCAGTGGGGGAGCTATGGTTTGAACCCAGAGAGTCTTTAACCAGTATCTGCCCTGCTATCCAGCAAATTAAATAACATTGCAAGAACATAAGCTTGTTCTCAAAGGTCAGGGTCCCAGTGGGCTTTGGGGAGAGCTAAGGGGAGAGACTGCCTAGTGGGGAGGCAGGTGATCTTAAGTGGGTCTTTTCCTCTTTCCCTGACTGTCTGGAAGTCAGGAGGACTTCTTGCGGGTTGGAAGCCATGTAGCTCACAGGGAAACATGGAGACCTTGAACCTCATCTGGCTTCCCTAGGGTGCGAACTTGAGGCCCAGGGAAGGTGGTGACTCAGCTGAGGCTCCAGTGACAGTCCTGGGCCAATAGGCTGGGGAAGTCTTTAGACTCCAAGGGACATAGCTCATGATGGCTGCACATGCAAGAGATCTGTGTCCTGAAAGTAGAACTTCTGTGGGTGCGCTACTGGTGACCTGTGTTGAATCCTTGGCCAGCCACCTTACCTCTGCCACTGGCCTGTTACTGTCACCTCTCACCAATGAAAGGTGCACTGTGTTCACATTACATTGGATCCACTTTCTTTTTTCCTCTCCCCCTCGCTCCCACTTTCCCCTCATGAACTCTTACACTAAACTGAGAAGATAAACGCCATTTCCAAGACATTGTAAACTTTACAGAAAGAAGTGACTTTTCATAGGAGCTCCTTTTCTGGGTTAGTACACAACAGTATAAACGGGGACACCTGAGATTCCTGTCATTCACAGGTTGGGACGTCCCTGAGTGCCAGTGGGCAGGGTCTCTTGGCCCAGAGCACACAGCACAGCAACGATGAGCTGTTACTGTGAGCTGAGTGCATTTGCTTTCCTGCAGGCCCTTCATTTGCCTCAAATATATTTCCTACATATTTAGCACCCACTGTGTGCTAGTCTCCATGGAGGGAGGCAGAAGATGGCACAGCTAACTCCCTCCATGCAGGAGCAGACAGTCTGACAAACATGGAAACAAAGGATGGATAGTTCATGGAGGGCATTGCCTGGCTCTGCATGAGAGTGCCACTACTGAGCACGTGATCCTTGAGAGGAAGGAAAGACCCACAGAGACCCCAAGGGTGAGGTGGGTGGCCTTGCAGCAGGCTGGCAGTATGGGACCACCCTTCTCATATCTCCATCGGGCAAAGGCGAGACCACACGGCTAAGGCTGGGCTGGAATCTAGGTCCATGGGCATTTTGAGTTCTTTTGCAGTAGTAGGAGGTCCTGGCATACTTAGACTCTCCCTCTCAAGGCAAATGAAAAAAAAAAACATAGAAAGTCCATTGCTTAGATGTGTTTTTAGTGATTTATCTTTTGATGGCACCTAAGCTGATTCTATAACTTGGATGTTGTGAACAGTGCCACGAGAAGCATGGGTGTGCAAGTGTCTCTATTGTATGGTGACTTTAATTCCTTTGGTTATATATCCAGGAGTAGTGCAGCTGGATCGCATGGTAATTCTGTTTTTAGTGTTTTGAGGAACCTCCATTCTAATAGTGACTGGACTATTCCCACCAACTGTGTTTAGCATCTTGCCCCACCCTACCACCTCATCCTCACCAGCAGTTTTTGTAATTGTTTTCTCTTTATTTAAAAATCTGCATTTTTAGGTTTTTAAAATAATTTTATTTATTTGAGAGAGTGAGAATAGAAAGAGAGAGTGAGTATAAGTACACTAGAGCCTCCAGCCACTGCAAATGAACTCCAGATGCATGCACCACTTTGTGCATCTGGCTTTACATGGGTACTGAAAAATTGAATCTGGGCCATAAGGCTTTGCAAGCAAGCACCTTTAATCATTGGAACCTCTCTCCAGCCACAGTTGTTGTTTTCTTGGACATACATTCTGTCTGGGGTGAGATGGGATCTCAATACACTTTGTATTTGCAGTTCCCTGGTGGCGAAGATCATTGATCACTTTTTTTTATATATTTATTTCCCATTCATGCTTTCTTTTCTGAGGATTGTTCAATTTATTTGCCCATTTGCTGACTGAATTATTTCTTCATTTTGTATTTAATTTTATGGGTTCTTCATAGATTCTGACATTAATCCCATCTTAGAGAAATAGGTGGCAGATTTTTCCCTCATTCTTAAAGCTGTCTTCACCCTAGTAATTGTTCCCTTTGCTTTGCAGAAGCTTTTTAATTTCATCTCATTTGTCAGTTTTTGCTATTATTTTCTGAACTATTAGAGTCCTGTTAAAGAAATTGTTGCTATGCCTATTTCTTGAAATGTTTTCTTGTAATAGGTTTAACATTCCAGACCTTACATTAAGATCTTTGATCTACTTTTTTTTTAACATTTTTTAATTTTTTTAAATTTTATTCACTCATTTCCAAGCACAGAGAGAGAGAGAGAGAGAGAGAGAGAGAGAGAGAGAGAGAGAGAGAGAGAGAAAGAGAACGCACCAGGGCCACCACCCTGTGGGTCCGGCCTATGCGGGCCCTGGGGAACCGAACCCAGGGCCCTAGGCACTGGATGCAAGCGCCCCAACCGCTGAACCATCCCCCCAGCCCTTTGATCTACTTTTGAATTGATTTTTATACAGGGTGAGAGATATGGGTTTAATTTCAGTCTTCTCTAGGTGGTTGTGCAGGTTTCCCAGGCCCATGTGTCTTTTCTCCAACATGTGTTTTTTGGCATTGTTGTCAACAGTAAGATAGGTTTTTATTTCTGGGTCCTGTATTCTATTCCACTGGTCTGCATCTGTTTTTGTGTTTCAGTAGTTATAGAGTATAACTTGAAATCAGGTATTGTGATGCTCAAGGGTTGCTCCTTTTGCTCAGAATTGCTTTGACAACTTAGGGTCTTTTATATTTTCCTATGTATTTTAGGATTGTCTTTTCTATTTATGTGAAGAATGTATTGAAGTTTGAGTGGGGAATCTGTAGACTTCTTTATGCAATGTGGCCATTTTCACAATATTAATTCTGCTTTTCCATAAGCATAGAAAAATCTTCATCGTCTCCAATTTCTTCAATATTTTATAGTTTCTGTATGATCTTAAACCTTGCGACTTTGCTAAATTTGTTTTTTTAATTCTAGTAGTTTTCTTATGAATTCTGTGGAATTTTCCATACATAGGATCATGTCATCTATGAACAGAAATAGTTTTATTTCTTCCTTTCCATCAAATTTAGATTTCTTTTTTTTCCCTTGCCTAATTACTCAGGCCAGAGTTTGTAGCCAGTGATGAATAGCAGAAGGTATCTTGTTTTATTTCTCATCTTTGGTTAAAAAAACACAATACTTTGAATTATTGAATATGATGTTAGCTGTCTACTGACTGCTCTTTGTGTGATTGGCCACTCCTGGGGTTAGGTGGTACTCAGCATGTACAAACCAACATGTAAGTTTCTCCTAACAGAGGATCATGTTTAGAGTCTTGTTCAGAGAAAGAGCTCTTAATTAGAAAATATCAATTTCATGGCAGCACTAATCACACTATTAAAATGTCAGCTGAACTAAAACCTAAACATTTGTTAAGCTCCTACTATGTTTCAGGCACTTTTATTACCTCATTTGCTCTAACAACAGCCCTTGGAAACAGACTTCTTATTATTGCCACCCCCACGTTTGAGGTGAGGAAATGAATGCTGAGAGGTGAGGTGATTCACACAGCTGGTAAGTGTTCCTAAGGAGTTTGATGTAATTGGTAAGTTTCCTGACTTGTAAGTTGACTTGCTTTCTGTCTGGTAATTCTCAAGAAATGACAGAAGAGACAGCTTTGCTTTGTGGGGTACATCAGAACACCCCCTAGCTTGGAGGACTGGAGAAGGCTTTCTCAGCTCATGCTGATAAGTGTAATCACTTGTGGAGTTTCCACCTGTCTCACAGATCCACCATGACTGACAAGAATTGCGTGGCAGAGGTGAGAGCCCCTGCCAAGCATAGCTCCTTCCTGCCCTGTTGCTGCTCTTGTCACATCAGGTGGAGACCTGTGAGGTTGGGTCTCTCAGAAGGGTTCAAGAGGGAGGTCCTCCTGAGGATGGGAGCAAATATTTTATAGCATGAGGAATGGCTGCTGGGCCTCCCAACTTTTGTTCTTACCCCAAACCCTTGTACTGTTAACTCTGGAGTAATCTACACTATTGGTGGAATCAGTTTTATCAGGTAACTGCAGGCGCAGGTGCCTGGATAATTCATAGCCAGGGGTTAGTTTTTGCCTCAAATTTCTGGGTCAAGGGAGCTGTGTAAGATCCTATTCTGGACAGTGTTGTAGCACTTGAATACTGGACTTAAAGTCCCTTCTCCACTATTGGTTTTAAAGAAGTATGAGTGTGAGCCAGGACCAGAGTCACAGTTGGAGTGGGCTGTCACACCTGCAGACTGGTCCTCAGGTTTTCTGAGTCCTGGTGCTGAGTGCCAGTCCTCAACATGGACAGGGCACAGCACATGTTACTGCAGGTGGTCATTTTGGAGGACTCCTGTGCACAAAAGTCTAGATCAACTCTGGGTAGGACAAGGATGCATTTTTGCACTCTTGATTTTCCTTTTTAAAGTTGACTTCCATTTTTCTTTGGTCTCATTTTCTACCCTTTCATCCTGCAAAGGGGTTTAGGTAATTGAATACCTTGCTTCTCCTGTCATGCTTGGAGCAGGGTCTGCTGAGCTGCTTCTGCCTGCCAGAGCCATTTGAATGACACATCTGTATTTTCAGTGCACACTGGAGTTGTCCAGTCATCATAAGACTTTTCTGGGCTGTAGATGGCCACTGGTCAACACCACAAATAAGAACCACCACTGAAATCCTAAGCGTACACATATAAACAAACATAAATGGGAAGAGAGAGGGAAAGCCCTATTGGCAAATCTCTCAACAGGCCTTCTCTTTACATGAAACTCAGCAGGTCTTTGCTGTCTCAATTTAATTTAACAAGTATCTGTGCAATAATGTAAATATAAGCCCATTTTTTATTTTTGAAGTAGGGGCTTATTCTAGCCCATGCTGACCTGGACCTCACTCTGTAGCCCAGGCTGGCCTCCAATCTACTGTGATCCTCCTACCTCTGCCTCCTGAGTGCTGGGATCAAAGGTGTGTACCACCACGCCTTGCCATAGGCACCATTCTTTTCAAATAAACCAGAATCTGTTTGGCAGCTGGATCAAACTCTTCCCATATCTTTTTTCTTCTGTCTTGTGCCACTTTCTTCTAACATCCTGCCACCTGCATGTCCTTGTCAACTCTCATGTCTTTCTTGTGTCTTCCAGCCTTGAAACCACGGAGCCCCTGCTTTCTGTTTTTCTTTCCCTCATTGATAGTCACTTACTGTCTCTATTTGCCCAGGAGGGTCCTGGCTTCAGTCTGTTTGTTGTCCCAGTGTGGTTGTTAATAGCTCCCTTTCTACTCTGAAAAGTGTCCAGGTTCAGACAGTAAATTAAATGGCCAGCCAGTCTTTAACCTATCAGAGGCCAAGGCTGCCCTCTGTCCGTGCCTGGCATGCCACTGCATTCCCACCACCACCACCCAAGTTCCCACACTGTCACCTCCTGCCGGATCACTGCCATTGCCTTCTCCCTGGTGTCCTTATTTGTGTGTCTCATTTCTAATCCACTCTGCAAATCATTGCCTGATTAATTCTCTCAAAATACAGCACTTCACAGCTCACTTCACTGGATCCTTGCTGCTTATGAGATACCATTGAGTGTCTCAGTCTGGCACTTAGAACCTGTGCTTATGGCCCGACCTCTGCCTTAGCCAATGTGTTCCTCCTTTTAGTCTCAGAATGAAATCTTACTTCTGCTCAGTCAGTGTGCATCCCCTGCCCTTGGCTTGTGAGAGCCACCTGTGAATTCTGCTCAGAAAGGTCTACTTACCTGGGTTAGCCCCACAAATGCAAATCTGTGTCTGTGTCCTTCAAGGCCAGCATCAATTCCCATCTTGTGAACATTATGCTTTTGAACAACCCATCCTTCAGCGTTCACCTCCTCTGAACTCCTCGGCCTAGAGCAATTACTGCCTACACAATCCATTAGGCATCTAATCAGGTACTGCCTCATGACTTTTCATAGACTGTGGTCTTGATCCAGGGCCGAGTGTCTTTGCTGTAATTTTACTTTTCGGTACCTGTCTTTTCAGTGAAATTGCAGGATCCTTGAGGACAGGAGCCTCTCCGTCTCTTTGTTCCTATGACAACACCCAGTGACTACTAGGTATAAAATAAATGTGGAATAGGTCTTCATTTTGGGATCTCTGGATGGAAAGACCCTTCTCACCACATAATTCAGATTCTTATTTTGTGGCCGGGGTTGGGGGAAGAGAAGAAAAAGAAGTCAGGAGATTTGCTCAAAGGCAGATCTGTCATGCCTAGGCCGGGCACTTTCTAGTCACTAAGATGCTGCCTGGGTGGTTTTTTTTTTTTTTTTTTTTTTTTTTTTGTGAATTCAAGGATGAATAGGAATTTAGAAAGTAGAGGGAAAGAAGGTGAACAAAGCAGGAGTGGGGCTTTACGTCAGTAAAGTCCTGGAGGTAGAAACTTGTTTGGCAGAACTTGGAGGACAATATCAATGAGACCAAGAGAAGTCCCATGATTTAGATTTAAAGAATACATGAAGGTAGATGGGGAGAGGAAGGGAACCAGTAGGAAGGGGCAGAGGAAACAAGAGAGGGTAATGATGTGTGTGAGGAAAGTACATGATATGCATGCATAAAGATATCATAATGAAATCCATTATTTAAAAAAATCAAAGTAAAATAAACAATTTAAAGCAATAGATCTTATGTGAGAGTTTTGGGAAGGGGCGGGCAAGGAAAGACAGTGTCAGGATTTGGGTTTGGAAGATGAGATTTTGTACAGGGCAGGCACCTGCTGGCACTTTAGATGCAAGTTCCATCTCTGCACCCCTGTTTAGTTGGGGAGGAGGGGAGGAAGAGCCGGTGGGCAGTTAGGGAAGTCCAGGAGAGGGCGTGGGAATGCTTGCTCAGAGGCAGCTGGTCACATGTGTTTTGGGCTGCAACGAAACCCAACCTCAGCGGTATTGAAAGCAGCACCGGTAATGCTGTTATATATAGCTTTCAACTTTAATAAGGTGTTGCAAAAACTACGAAAATACATCTAACCAAAACCACATTTTGCTGGCAGCTTGCTCTCGAATCCCTTTCTACGGCTCCTGTGTGGTGCTCTGGGCTGTCGATAGAGCTCTTAAAACACAATGGAGAGTGGGTAATTGTGCATTATATGGCTTTTGTTTTCTGCTAAAATATTGACATCCAAAAAGAGAGTGGGGTTATTGTGGCTCAGGAGACCACTGAGAGGAGATTCTGGGGGGAGGTTGAAGGGGGCGGTATGAAGGCAGGTGGTGGCCAGGCAAGACTGGGTTGTTCAGGAACCTGGGGAGATTCACACATTTTACTGACCTGAGGAGGGTCTGATTGAACCCTGGCATTGGCCAAGGACTTGACCTGGGGTCTGGTGTAACAGTGTCAGGGAAGCAGGACTGTGTGCTCACTCACAGGCAAGATGGCTGAGCATGTATCTGAAGGCATCTTGAGGAGATAAGGACCAGCTCAGTTGGGAAACAGGCACTGTGATCATTTCATGGGGAAAGCTAGGCCCATGTCCCTCCTGTGGGACGCTGGGGGAAAGAGATGGGACGTAAATGATGTCCTTTACTCTCATGCTGGGGATCCTGGCAGGAGCTGGTCTGGGGAAGGTAGAGGCTCACAAAAGTGAGCTTAGGGCATTTAGTTCCTTCTAAGTAATAACAATAAAATAATAATAGCTCTTCTTTATTGAGTGCTGAGTGGCAGGTGCTTCACATATGGTTTTTTACTCTTACAACAGCCCAGGAGGAGGGAAAGTATTGGCCCATTTTCTGGATCGGGGACTGAAGCCAAGTGAGGGACCCTGCCTTGTTTGCCAAGTCTACAGCCCATCCATTTCCAAAGGCCACAGGGAGGGAAAGACATTTGGGAAGGACAGAGGAGGCCTTGGCCAGCCAGCTTGAGGGACTGGGGACAGATGCCAGCAGAGAAGATGCTGTAAGCTGTCAATGTAGAGGGCAGGTTGCCTCAGGTAACTTAATGATGGTCTTGGAGTCACAAAGGCCAGTCTCCTGCCTCCACCTTGCTGAGATGGGATCTGTAGGGTATCTTCTCTCTGGTGTGCAGACTTACGGGATCTGCCACTGGGTTTGAAGGATGGCCTGTCTCTCTAGACAGATTACATTTGGTTTGTTCGGAAGGCATTTATGGCTTTATAAAGCTCTTAAATTGGCTCTTTTCCCCCCTCAAAACATTTCTTCAAGCTTACAAGGCCAGTTTTAGAATAGCAATTACCAGCTCCAATATCCCCCAGCAAACTCATGCTGTGCTGTTGTATATAAACTGCTTGGGACATTTGTAATGCTGCCACACGGGCATATCTGCAGGCAGAAAGCCCCCTTCTCTGCCTAGGAATGCTGCAGAGGCCCTTTCTCAGCCCTAATTTATGGGCCACATAAAACTCTGTGAAGTTGCCCTGCATCTTTCTGAGGCAAAGTTGAGGTTTTTTACTGTTTCAAGCTGCTAATTTTTTCCATTTAAAGCCAGCCTTCTGTCCGTGCCAGTGTGCATGTGTGCATACAAGTTGGCCACTTTAATTTATGTGCCGCCTCCTCTCTCCGTAATGCTTATAACTCAAATGTGTGCATAACATACCGCCAGCTCTTCCTATTACAAGAGGCTCAGCTGCTCTGTCCTGTGGCAGCAATAACCCAGACCCCTCTCTGCAGTTCTACAACTGAAACCCAGGCAGGAAGCCTCAGTGCCAAGAGGGCCACGGGCCTGGGATCTGTGTGAATCCAGGCAATGTGGGATGCAAAGCAGAGACACTTCCAGGCAGGGGATTAGGATTTTGGGCCCAAATGGAGCCATTCCACAAGTGCTTCCTTGGGCAAGCCAGTAGCCTTTCTAGGCCTCAGTTTCTTCTTTTGCAGTATAGGGGTATACATTTCTCACTTGAGTTTCCAGTATGTTAATGACTACAAAGGCTCTTCTTAAGCTAAGAAAATATCCAAGGGCTGGGTGGAAGCTATTCCAAGCTCTCAACTGCTGGCAAGGCCCCCTAGGAAAGAGAACAGCCAAGAGCAATGTGATGTCTCAGGGTTTTCCAGAGTCAAATCTCCTGCCTTTGCAGGAGCCCTGCCTCCCTGGTCTCAGTTGAGTCCTGAGCCGAGAGTGCTTGTGTAACACAGGCTGGAGTTGGAGCTCTACCCGCTCGCTGCTTGCCTCCTGCTGTCCCTCCACGGTCCTCTGGGCTCAGGCATTTCTGGTCTTTGATAAGAGCCTGCTTGGCAGCCCTACCTAACACATCTTAGGCCAGCTCTCATCCCTGCTCCTTCTCAGGAGTCCTGATGCTCCCCACCTGAAAGTCACCCAAGTTTGTCTTTTCAAGATCTCCCGAGACCTTGGTGCTTGGTGGGTTGTGGGAGATTCACAGGCTGGGAGGCTTATAGCTCCCAGTCCCCATTCTGTCCCCACAGGAAGGCAGTGTCCACGGCATGGGAACTTGGTGCTCCTGTTCCCAGGCTGTGATTACACTGGCTGACAGGAGGGGAACATTCAGCCCCTCCTGGGGTTTTGTTGAGTCTCTCAGTCTCACTCTTGCTTTAATGTCCCCAAGGCCTCGTCCCTCCTCTCTGTTTGCTGTTGGAATGCTCCCACTTGGATATTTTGCCACTAATGGGAAACTCTAGGAGTTTGAGGTAGACTCAACACATTTTTAGCGAAGGTAGAGAAGGCTCCTGTATGACATGCCAGCCAGCTGCCAAGGTGCAGCGTATGCTCCAGGTAATTAAATTCTCACCACAAACCCTCCTAGTTAGAATCAGTAGTGTGTACTCCGCGTTGACTATATGCCAAGCACTGTGTTGATCTCCTTACATGAATCAATCTTTACCACACTTTCATCGATGATAAACCAGAGGCAGGAAGAAGGTATGGAACTTGTCCAACATCACACAGCTAGTAATGTGGGATGACAGGATTAACACCCAAGGAGGTTTGTTTCCAGCCTGAACTCTTAGTCACCACACAGGAAGAATTGCTTCTCTAAGAAAGGTTTTAATATGACCCTGCATAAATTTTACCCAACCTAAACATAAATTTAGATGGAAATAATGTTCAAAAGGACTAACTTGTCTAATGACTCATATCCAGAAGAGGCAGAGATGGAACTTGAACCCACACTGGTCTGCCCCTAAGGTCCCTTGGTCTTTTTCCACTATCCTCTCGCTTAATGATTCAGGACACAATTTTCCTATCTAACTTCAATTCACAGTGTGTTAGGCAAGCGAGTGATACTGTAAAACTAAGATATTTGAAAATGAGGACGGTTTGAACCTGGGAGAGCTGGGAAGGACTTTGCAATGAAAGGTGAGGCGTCCTCTTCTCATAGCACACCTGAGGTGGAGTAATGTATAAGGAATATAGATTTCTTTCTTTAATTCTAGAAGCTAGGAAGAGGCCCCCATCTCCAAAGGGTTTTCTTGCTATGCCATCCCATGATAAGATAACACGCTCCAGAAGAGAAAGAAGCAGAGGCCATCCTAGGTAAGGAGCCCACTCCTGAGACGATGGCACTAGCTCATTCATCTTGAGACCTAATTGCTTCTTAATGGTCCCTCCTCCTAACACTACTGCACTTGGGATAAAGTTTTCAATGCAAGATCTTTCGGGTATGAGTTCAAATCATCACAGGTGGTTAAGGCCTTAGGGTTGAGAGAATGAAAAAGAGGGAAGTTTTCTAGAACTGTTTGGAAGAATCACTAGGACCTCAGGATTGACTCAGGATTGACAGTCTGGTTTGAGTGGGATCTGCTTGAAGGCTTAGTGGGTTGACAGTATTCATGAAAAGAGCCAAGGTCTTGTGGACCTGATTGTTACAATGTAAGTCCAAGGTGCCATGGAAACACCTAGTGGAGGAGTCCTGCTGGCAGCTGGTGATGCCTCTCAAATTAATTCTGGGTGTCGGGATTTTGTCTGGTTTCAATCATGACCTATTTGAGAATCTGATAGAATGATTAATTCTCACAAGGAGATCATACACACAAGTACAGTTGGTTGAGAGGGTTCCCACTGTAAGTCACAGGGGAGCTAGGTTCAGAATGCTGGGTTTAGGACCTTGGCCTTGGCAGGGAATGTCCAGGCCCCACCACTGCTTGGGTGGAGCCGTGGCCTGTGTGAGGAGTGGAGAGCAGGCATTCTGCTGGGACTTGCTGGGACTCCAGCAGCCAGCATGAGCTCCTTTTTCTAAGATGCTTCGTGAGCCGACTTTCCTGTCTCAGCAAGAACCTGGCAACAGTGCAGGTGAGATTTCCTCTGGACTCTCAGCCCAAAGGCCATTTCCTTGAGCCCATGAATCCCTGTGTGTGCCCCACATCTGGCCCTGAGGTTTGTCCACTGTTCTCTCAGCCCTCTACTGACCTGTGTTGGGGGTTGGGCTAGGCATTGAGTTGGTTCCCTGTTGCCTGAGGACTGTAGTTCTGGGCAGGGACTGAAGCAGGACCCTAGTTGATGAGGCCCTTTTCTGTGATGTCCACCCTCCGTCCCTATATATCAGAATCTGGGTGGTAGAAAGCATTTCCCATCATGGGACCAATCTGCATTTTGAACCAGGCTCTTGGGAGATGAATGAGGGAGGGTGACTGCCAGGGACTGACATTTAGAGGCAAATACCAGCAATCAGAGGCAGCAGCCGGAAGGAGGAAGATATGAGCCAGTGAAGTCACACCTTGGTCAGATCCTCCTAGTTTCTTCCATGACCTAAGGCAAGCTGCCCACCTCTCTGGATCTGAATCCCTCCTGGGTAGAACAAAGAAAGAAATCAGATCCAATCTTGTCCATGGCCCTATCCATGTTCATGTTCTTTTCCAGGACTCTAGATATCGGTGGGTGCTGCAGTTGCTGTAATCACTACAGAGAACAGAGCAGCCCCATCACTGGAGTGCCACCCCACTTTCCAGAAAAGAAAGACCTTTGAATTAGCTTTTGGTATGAAGATGTGAAAGAGAGACTTCCCTGAGATCATTGAATTTTGCACTTCCCAAGCTCTGTGGCTGGTTAAATTTAAATGGATTCAAATGAACTCATATTACAAATTCAGTTCCTCTGTCTCACTAGCCACATTTCACATGTTCCGTAAATATCTGTCCACTACAGAAAGAAATGACCCTGAAGGCCCCTGTCTCTATGATATTCCTCAGTGGGGACAGTGGGTATTTAGCTGAGTTGATAATCGTGGTCCTGAGATGAGAGGGAGCTGACATGGCTTAATTATAGCCACATTGACCTTCAGACTCACTGTCCATGCCTTGAGGGTAGGTGAGCTGTAAGAAAGATCAAGACAGAAGTGTCCCTTAACTGCCCAAAAGGATCTCAGAGGCTCCCCACCAGGTCCTTGAAGCCAAGGATTAGGTCCCCAGATCTCTCTTTTTAAGTTTCCATTTATTGGGAATCTGTAGCTGTGTGAGAGGCGATGCCCTGCTCTTCCATAGAGTCCTTGGTTGTCTGTAAAGGTTCTGCTGGGAGGCTGGGAGAGTCTCATACTGGGATGTGGCTCTGCCTCACACTCCTTCCAAGTCCAAGCAGGGGCAGAAAAGGAACAGGCCACAGCTCTGACAGGGCAGTAGCAAGAGTCAACCCAGAGTCCTCAAGGGCCATTGCACAGCCTGGGTCCTGGGTTGTTCCTGCCTGTGCCCAGAGCAGGTGGGTCTCCTTGGAAAGGTGTCATTGCCACTACTCTTCAGGGTAGGTCACCTCTGCCCTTTCTCCAGGCCACGTCAGCTTTCCAGCTAGTGTCCTCTAACAATCCTGGCTGCTACCTGTCTATTGACCATATGATAGAGAAGTAGCTGGCTTCCCATGTAGCACTCAGGGGCAGACCTTTCAGGACTACAGTCCGGGCTGAGGCTTAGTATTGTAGTCCGCTCTGTTAGCTCCGTTTTGCTGGGACAAACTTCCAAACAGATATAGTTTATGGAAGGAAGGAATTTATTTCAAGCTTACAGATCCAGGAGAGGTTCCATCATTGGCAGAATAAGCTGCTTATTTCCATACACCCAAACACACACACACACACACACACACACACACACACACACACACACACACACACACAGAGAGAGAGAGAGAGAGAGAGAGAGAGAGAGAGAGAGAGAGAGAGAGAGAGAGAGAGAGAGAGAGAGAGACTGAGAGAAATACCTAGCAAACACCAAGAATCAAACAGCAAACACCAACACCAGCAGACAACATGAACTTTGCCAGAGCTCAAATTTCTCCCTCCATACCTTTAGGCTGGAATTCCAATTTGTCCCAGTGACATAGCCCCCCTGTAGCAGGAGTCTGCCTCACTGAAGGCTGAAGGCTGAAGCTGTAAATTCAATTTTAATAAAACACCTGAGTCCATGGGCCATGCATTTAAAGCACCACACCTGGTGACCCATGTTCTTGGCACTTGTGTTTCCCATGCTTACTGGCCAGAACAGGGTGAACAGAGACGCAAGTTGCTCAGGGGCCTAGAGTGGAGTTCTCACCTGGGAAAGATCAAATGGACCACTTTCAGATGTAGTCAGGTAATTTGAGTGCTTAACTAAATATTCCTTTAATACAAGTGAATTTGAGGACAGACTTTCCACGGTGTAGCAAATTCACCAGGATGGACTTGTCTCCACGTCCTGTGAGTTTCTCTGACCTATGTCATAGGCCTTCTCTGAGATGCCAGTTAGTCTGGATCTGACCTCTTAGTTCCTTGGGCATAGATACCCTCCGCCATACTCACCTACTCCTCCTTGGTCCCTTTTGGTTTCTTTGTAGATCCTATCTCTTTCTCTTCTTCTTCTTTCTCTTTTTTCCTTCCTCCAGATGGTTATCTGTTACCCACCCCATATCCTTCTCTCAGTCTCGGGTGACAGTTGACTTGCATTCATGCTCAGCTCACCAGCCTAGCTCCTCTGACTCTTGCTAGAGCTGTTTAAGATTTCCTGGGTCTCTCTTATATGTTCTCACTAGACAAGGCAGAAACAACATCCGCTTGTGGAATGAGCCCTGGGCTACAAGTTACCCAGTTCCAGAACTCCAGCTGTGGGAGCTGGGGCAGGTGGTTCAGCTCCCTGTGATTCAATCTTCCATTGTGGAACGGTGACACAAGTAGTTTCCTAAGAGTGTATGTGCTGAGAGAACCTTAATCACCTCAGGATGCATCAAACTTAACTGAGAAGGCTTGGCCTGACTTCTCCATCCTGGGGCTCTCCCCAAGCTTTTCCCAAGCCTCTCCCATTGCTGTCTGGCCGACTACACTGACTATAGCTAGGTTCCTGGCTTTCCCTCGAGTGCTCATGTCTTCTTTACACTCAAACCAGAGCCTCTTTCATCTCCTGTGTCTTCTTTCATTGAAGCCATCTTAGCTTGCAATCACATGTTTATTTGTATGATTTAGGGTTTAATGTCTGGTTGGCTCATTAGGCATGCTTCAGGAGGTCAAGATCAGTGTCTGGCTGAGTGTCACTGTGTCTCCAGTGCCCTTGATAAGGAACTAATAAACTAATGGGCAATAGATGCATGGTCTGGCAGGGCATGTACTTGCTTACTCTCTCTTGACTCTCTTCAGAAGCAAGAGTCCCTCTAAAATATGCCCTCCTTATGAGCAGGGGGCCTGGCTCTCTCATATGTGGATGTCTCCCTAGAGCCTAGAACACTAGCCCATGTAGGGACTTCATAAAGCTTTACGGACAGAATTGTGAGCCTTTGAAATCGAGGTTGTCTCATTGCTTCAACAAAATCTGTGACAGAAGCAACTTAAGGAGGAGAGGTGTATTTTGGTTCCCATTTTCTTTCATAGGGTCCAGCACCGTGGCAGGCAGGCAGGCAGGGTTGCAAGAGTGGTTCATTCTGTGGGGATGGGAGCTTGCCATACATCTTGTTTACATGCAGAAAGTGAGACAGGAGTGGGGCTGGGCTAGGCGCAGCCTCAGTGGCCCACATCCACCAGGTAGACTCCATGTCTCAAAGGTTCCATGCCCCCCCCCTCACAATAGCTACCAACCAGCTGGAGACCAAGTGTTCAAACATATGAGCCTGTCGGGGACATTTCAAACCCACACCACAATAGAGCTTTACTGGGTTTCCTTAATCCAGAGAGGAGATCCTTCTCTCTAATATCATTCCTCATCTGATCTCCTCACTGGTGTCGCAGGGCTCTGGTGTTCATGGGTCCTTTCTGATAAGAAAGCTTATGTTGGGGATAAACACAACATGCTGCTTGATTGTCCTTGCTTCCCCCTCCAAGAAGGAAGTGGGGCTTCCCTCTCACTTCCCAGGTCTGTTTGGGGATGAGGAGGAATGCCAGAGATATTCAAGTCAAGCACAGCTGTGACTGCCACACAGAGCCTTGGGCCAGATGAGCCCTTGGAAACTTCTGCACCCTTCGGGACTATACCCAGTAATACGGAAATCCTTCTCAATATTGCTGGGGATGGGCGAGAAAGGTCTCCCCACTCAAATGTCCTGAGCAGTCTCAAAAGATATGGAAAATGACCACAGGAGAGAGAAAGGGAATTCAAGGATGGCTCAGGAAGCCCCCACCCCTGGTGCCATGTGACTTGCCACCTGTCTCCCTCTCTGAGCTTGTCTCCACCTGTGAAAGCAAGGTTGTGATGCCTGTGTGGCCGTCAAGCTAACGAAGGCCCATCTGAGTGAGATTCCGGGGGTGGAGGAGGAATGACAACTGGAAAATGGTTATTTTTCATCTCATACTTCAGTGAAGTTCCAGACTCGGCCCCTTCCCTCTCTCCTGCTGGAAGTAGTCATGGGGACCAAATTCTTCTAGCTCACCTCCTGGTAGCTTTTTCTCCAGGACCTGCCTTGGACACTCCTGGCTTCCTTCAGTTCCTCCTGCTGTGTAGACGTTTCCCCCAAGCCAGGCTAGATTAGCTTGAATCTTTGGGTTGGGGAAGACTGTGTGTTTGGGGGGTGGTAGGCTCAGCTGGGGAGCTGGGGGTCGTGGGCTGCCTTGTGGCTGCTCTGCGGGGTCTGGCAGAACCCCAGCCTCTGGCTGTGACATACAGCCCCCTTCATGAAACCAGACAGAATTAAGCCTTTTGTTTCCTGTTTGCTAGGCTGGTTTAAAGAAAACATAGAGGGTCCATGGGGTTGGGGCTCCCAACAAGACTGCCTTTGTATTCATTTAATTAATCAGTTAGCCGAGGGAAAGGAGAGGAGGGAAGTTCATGTTATAAATACATGTTTTTCTTTGGCTTTTTTCCCCCAAAGACAGGGTCTGAATAGCGTCCCCGAGAGCACTCCCCCCATCTTGCCCTGAACATACAGGGGGCCAGGGCTGACCAAGCTTCAGCTGTGACTCTCCTTGCCCCTCATTCCCTCAAAGGACATTAGCCCAGATATCTGTGAGTCCTGAGGCAATGCTAAAAATGACAGGGTGAAGGGGTGACTACCTTCTGCACCCTGCTATGATCTCTCTGGATGTGGGACCTGCACTGCCATGGTGGGATGTCTGTCACCCAAGGGGCCTAAGCAATCTGCAGGTGCACTGTGGAGGGAGTTCACAGGACACAGAATAGACCTGGGCTTCTACCAGCAGGTCCCCCCACAATCCCCAAAGAAGGCTGGAGCCGGCCTCAACCAGTCCAGGCGAAGTGTGCTCAGCCACCCCCAGAGGACACAGTCATCCATCACCCTCTCCATCCTGCCTTTCCACTCCAGCCTTCTGGAGTGCAGGGAAGGAAGAAATTCTCTGAGGGCTCTGGGGAGGGAGATGTTTGGCAGATGGGGGAGCAAGCCTTTTAGGGCAGACACCCTCTTCCCCGTTTTCATTTCAACAGAGACTTAAAAAATGATGCTATTTAAACAAAAATGTTCTCAAACATCATCTGTATTTTCCTTTCCTTTCCTTTCCTTTTTTCTTGTTCTTTCTTTTCTTTGAGGAGGGAGAGACGGGTGAATTTACTTCTTGTGTTTCTGTTCCCTCCTTATTCCTAGCTGCCAGGTGCTTTTGGAGTTAAAAACCCTTTCACTATGAGGTAAAATATTTGCAATCCCTAAATACATGGCCCTCGTCATGGAATTTCACTGGTAAGATTTTCCTTCTGTGGTCCTCATTTCAAGACTTAGTTGGAATGTTCTGGTAACTGGTAACTAGGGCTCCGGGCCTCCTGAATGCGCTGCCCAGAAAAATCCCCAAACTTGGCTAAAATAGTAGAGGGTCCTGGGCTTGGCCTCACCTCTGACCTTTAGTCAGGCTAACTGCAGATGGCTTGAAGTTCATGTTCTTCTCCCCTCTGCTGCCTGGCTCTTCAGGGAAACAGAGAGACCCCAGGGGCCAGATGATGGGCAGAGCTTGCAGAATGTTCTGTTGAAACCACACTGCAAAGCCTCCCTTTTCTCTCCCTTGCTGGACACAAACTTCCCTTTTCAACCATTGAGCAAGGATCACCATTTTAAACCACAATCCCTTCAAATGGTTCTCGGGGAGCCCAGTCAACCTAGGCTTATGCCGATAATCTTAGCATGTGAGAGGTAGAGGCAAGAGGATTGCCACAAATTCAAGGCTAGCCTGGTCTACATAGCAGGATTCAAGCTAGCCTGAGCTACAGAATGACACAGGTCAAAAATAAAAGAGCTTGAGTATTTCACCAAAATTTGGCATGCCTTAAATAAGCAAACAGTTTAGCTTTTCCTATTGTGAGGCTGAGTGGTAGGCGTCAGTGTGCACCCAGCAATGTGAAGCAATGTGACTCAGAACTGACTGTGGAATTTTCTGGGTGCTCTCTGGGGTGATTTCTTCCCGAGCTTCATTCCTCAAGCCAGGACGTCCCTGCACATTGAGAGGTGTTCCTCTGCCCACAGGCCAGTCAGTTCTAGACTTTCTCTTCTTCCCCCCAGCTCTTTGCTTGAGCTCCTGGAATTGTCTTTTACCAGAAATCCTCTGAGACGGGATGGCAGGGAGAGAGGTCAGAGCCTGGAGAATTCATTTTCTTTTCAAAGGTCTTTAAATCCTAGAGACATGAACTGGAAAGAATCCCAGTGGTAGGATGGGAGAGAAGTCCTAGTCCTTTCTGGTGGCATAATGGCCCATGAGCAAGACATGACCTTGGAATGGGGAGCTGCATCTCTCAGGGGAGAAGCCCCGTATTTCTCAATGTTTTTACACAGATGAATCACCTAGGCCTCCTGTGAAAATGCTGATTGATTTTTGAGGCAGGTCTGAGTGGAACAGAGACTCTGCATCCTCCTTTTTAAAAAATAAATGTGTGTGTGTGTGTGTGTGTGTGTGTACATGCTCACTTGCACACATGCACCATGGTGGGCATGTGGAAGTCAGAGGACAACTTCCAGGTATCTGTTCTTTCTAAAGGCTCAGTCTCTTGCAAACAAATTGCCAGGCTGCAAATGAGCATCCTACTAGCCTTGGATTCTCCTGGCTCCCACTGTTGGAGGGCACTGGGATCACAGATGCACGTGCAACCTGCATTTGGCTTTACGTGAGTGCTAGTGCTGGAGCATTGAACCCAGGCTAGCAGACTTTGCAAACAAGTGCTTTTTATTGTTGAACCATCTCTCTGGCCATGAGTCTGGTCTATATTCTGTTTAAAAATTTTAAAAAAAATTTATTTAATATTTAATTATTTGTATTTAATATCAAATTAATAAAATATTTATTTAAGCAAAGAGAGATAGAGGAGAGAAAGAGAGAGAGAGAGAGAAGGAGAGAATGAGCATGTCAGGGCCTCTAGCCACTGCAATGAAACTCCAGATGCATGCATTACTGTGCATCTGGCTTTATGTGGGTGCTGAAGAATCAGGCTCAGATGGTTAGGCTTTGCAGGCAAGTGCCTTAGCTGCTGAGTCATCTCTCCAGCCTGAGTCTCTATTCTTAACAGGTTCCTCCTGATATGGATGCTGCTGGTCTGTGGGCCACACTGTGAATACTTCAGGGTGCCCTGTAGAGTGGCTGCTAATCCTTGGAAGGTAGGAGATTTGTGAGTGCTCCCCTATTCCTAGAATGCAGTATAGAGTCTCACCATGTGTTACTCCTAAAAGGCGCAAATTAGAAAATGCACATGCATATTTTAGTTGTGAGTATGCTTTGAAGTCTTAGTTCTTAACTTTTGGTGTGTGACATTGGGGATCAAACCCAGGCCCTTGCATGTACTAGGAAAGTTCTCTACTACTAGCTATATCCCCAGCCCTTGGCTTTTTTGAGACAGAGTCTCACTATGTAGCTTAGGCTAGCTTAACTTGCAGTCCTCCTGCCCTCGCTTCTCAAGTACTGGGATTCTCTCAATTTCTTTTGTGTTTGTTGTAATGTCTCTCTTTTTTATGTTTCTAATCTGATTATGTTCTCTCTCTTTTGCTTAATTTGGTTAAGGAATTGTCATTCTTGTTTTTCTTTTCAAAAAACCAACTTTCATTGGTTCTTTTTTCTCATGTTGTTTGTTTCTATTTCAATTATTTCCACCCTGTTCTTAATTATTTCTTTTCATCCCATACTTTTGGATTTGATTTGTCCTTATTATCCCAAGGCCTTCAGGTGCATCGTTAAGTTGTTTATTTGAGATCTCTCTTTTTGTATTGAAGGCATGAAGGGCTGTAAATTCCCTCTTAGGACAGCCTTCATTCTGTCCTATAGATTTTGGTATATTGTGTTTTCATTTTCACTCAGTTCTAGGACTTTTTTGTTTTCTTTCCTGATTTCTTCAATGTCCCCCTCATTGTTCAATAGTATATTGTTCAATATCCAGGAATTTCTATAGTTTCTCTTGTTGATTTCTAGCTTTATTTCATTGGATAAAATACGAGGGGTTATTTTCCTAAATTTGTTGAGACTTGCTTTGTGTCCTAATATATTTAGAGAAAATTCCATGTGCTTCTGAGAAAAATGTTTATTTTATAGTATTTGGATGGAATGTTCTATAAATGTCTGTTTATTCCATTTGATTGATTGTATCATTTTCCTTTAATTTTATGGAAATTGCTTCTCTGATTAGTTTTCTGTCTAGATAGCCTATTAGTGATAGTGATATATTGAAGTCAACCATTGTTATTGTGATGGTATTTATCTCTAACTTTATAGCTAGTAGATATTTTTTTATAAAATTGGGTGCACCTATGTTTGGTGTATATGTTTAGAATTATAATGCCCTCTGGGTGAATTGTTCCTGTAATCATTATGACCTTCTTTATCTCTTTATTTTGGTTTGAAGTTTATTTCATCAGATATTAGAATAGTCACACCTGCCTGTGTTCTAGTTCTATTTTCTTGGAAGATCTTTTCCATCCTTTCACCCCAGTGTCTGTCTTTGGCAGTGAGGTGAGTTTCTTGAAGGCAGAAAAGGATGGTTCCTGTTTTCTGATCCAGGCAGTTAGTCTGTCTTTATTTGGGGAGTTGAGACCTTTAGCATTCTGAGTTATTATTGAAAAGTAGGAGTTATTCTCTAACAGGTTGATGATTTTGTGGAATTTGGTTAAAGAATTGTCATCTTTGTTTTTCTTTTCAAAAAACCAACTTTCATTGGTTCTTTTTTCTCATGTTGTTTGTTTCTATTTCATTTATTTCTTGATCTTCTTGGTCTTCATGAGCTTAACCAGTGTTCTAGCATTCATTATTGTTTTTTCCTTTTGTAGCTCTTTAAATATGTTTATTCTTCCCTTCAATGTAAAGTATTCCATTCAGTATCCTCTGTAGGGTTGGCTTGGTGCTCATAAATTCCTTTAACCTCTTCTATGGCATGTTTTTCTTTCTCCATCCATGAGAGATAATTTTGTTGGATATAGTAGTTTGGGCTGGCAGCTGTGGTCTTTCAATACTTGAAGTGCATCATCCCAGTTCTTCTGGTTTCTGGTGTTTCCATTGAAAAAATCTGTTGTTATTCTGATGAGTCTGCTTTTGTATATGATGAGGCATTTCTCTCTTGCAGCTTTCAATACCCTTTTTTTGTTCTGTGTATTTAGAGTTTTGACTGTACTATGATGTGGGGAAGTTATTTTTTGGTCCTGTCTAGTTGGTGTTCTTTATGTCTCTTGTACTTAGATTGGCAACTTTCCCCCTAGATTTGGAGAATTTTCCTTAATAGTTTTATTGGAAATATTTTCTATGTCATTGGCTTAAGTTTTTCTCCTTGTATGTATGTAATCTGGACATTCGGTCTTTTCAAGGGATTTCACATTTCTCTTATGTTCCATATATATGCATATCTTTATATATTTCTTATTGGTTTTGACTAACTGCTTCAATTCCTCTTCTTTCTTTCTTTTTTTTAGGTTTTTTTTGTTTGCTTGTTTTTCGAGGTAGGGTCTCGCTCTAGTCCAGGCTGACCTGGAATTCACTATGTAGTCTCAGGGTGGCCTTGAACTCACAGCGATCCTCCTACCTCTGCCTCCCAAGTGCTGGGATTAAACACGTGCGCCACCAGGCCTGGCTCTAATTCTTCTTTCTTTTCAAGGTCTGATCTTCTGTTTTCCACTTGATCTATTCTATTGGTGAGGCTTCCCATGGAGCTTTTCTCTTTGACTTCTTGTATTTTCATTTCCAGCTTTATTTCAGTTTATTTTTTCATCAGAATTTCTATTTTTTATTATGTTCCATTTTCATATCATGGTTAGACTCCTTCATTTCATCTAGTTGTTTGTGTCCTCTGTGAATTCATTTATGATTTAATTCATTCATGCATTTATCCACGTCTTATTTCACTTCTTGGTACATGGTTATAATAATTTCTTTGAGTTCTTTGTTTATAGTTCCTCTAGGCAGCTCTAATGGGGTCCTCAGCTATGGGGTTGTTATGTCTTGGGGGAAATGTATTGACTCAGGTTTTCATGCTACATTGAAACTTCACCACCAGGAGATAGTGCACTGGTCAGGTCTTTCTGGCATCATCTGAAGTGAGTACTGGGAACCGTGCTGGTGTTTGAGTCTACTTGTCTTTGCTCTACTTTGTGGTGCTTGGAGTTCACTGTTGGAGGTACTTGGTACTGTTTCATGGGTGGGGTAGGTGATGTTGTCTCCATCTGGTTCCACCTGGGCTTGAACTTATGCTTAGGTCCCTCCCCAAATGGGAGGTTGTTGGTTACAGCAAGGTGTGGAGAGAGGAGGGTTGCTGAGAGGAATCAGCTCAAGTTGTAGCCCCAATGGCTTGTAGTCTGTGCCAGTGTGGTGAAATTAAGAGGATTCTGAGAGCTGGACCTTGAACACTAGACCTAACCACAACACCACATTGTGTGCACCCATGTGGGCTGAAGGGAAGAGAATTCATGCAGGTCCCAGTCAGGTGAGTGGTATGTGTGTGGACCAGGTAGCTGGGGAGAGGGGGTAGGGGGTTCTTGCTGACCCTAATCCTGTCATCACAATGGTGGGTGGTGTTGGCATGGGTTGGGGGGGTAAGTGGGGTAAAGGAAAAACGATTGCCACCTGTCCCAAGCCTGTCTGTCCTTCTGTATCACAGTGCAGGTGGTGTGGAACAGTGGAGCAGAAAGGATTTACAAGGATTCCAAACCTGTCTAACCCTTAAATCACAATACCAAGTTGGGTGAAGGGATAAAGGGAAGAGGATTCGCATGGATCCCAAACCTATCTGTCCTTTGGTATCACAGTGGTTGGTGGTGTGGCACATGCCTCCCCTAGTGCGGAGGTGGAAGGGAGAATACTGGCACCTGCCTCAAACTTGTCTGTCCCTCTGTATCATTATGGCAAGTGGTATAGGTGTGCCTGTTTAATTTTTGATGAAAGTGTGTTTGGGGGCATTGAGCCCCTCCAAGGGAGGACTGGAAGGGGAGTCCTTGGAATCCCCAATCTGAACCCAAGCTCTAGGTGTGTGCTCTTCTCTTTACTGTGATTTCATATAAGGCTGGCCAGGCAGGTGGCTTCTTAATGGAGGAGAGAGAGAGAGAGAGAGAGAGAGAGAGAGAGAGAGAGAGAGAGAGAGAGAGAGAGAGATTTGATTTAGACATATTTTGTGAGTCCTGTTTCTGAATCTAAAATTTCAACTCCGTATTTTTCACATCCAAATAATACTTTATCCCAAAGCCATCAGTGATTCTCTCACTTGGGGAGAGGGGGTAGATAGGATGAGGAGACTGCTGTGCCCTTGTGAGCCCCATATTCTTTCTCTCTATACAGCCTCTATTCTAAATCTGAGTCTTTCTCTTCTCTCACACCATGCACTGCCTTGAATACTTGTGCCTGTCCTCACTGCATACAGTTAAACCACACACACTTAGTGCACACCTAATATGTACAGGCACTTGAGAAGATAAAAACACAATTAAAATCTAACCCCTCACTTCCATCTTTAAGAAGTTTGTCCTCTCATTGGGGGAACAGTTCATGAAAAGCAATAACACAAATGTTAAATAATAATGCTTACAATGCAGGAGATGTCACGTAATGTAACAAGATTAATTAATTACTTAATGAGTGGCACAGGTTCCATGTCTTGAGGGAATTCCAGGCAGAAGAGATGCTGTGCTTTGGGGTGATGTGGAATGACTGTGGAGGAGGCTTGGCAGTGGTGGGTGGAGCTTCCTGAGGTAGGAAGGGTTCAGAATAGCTCAGCACATGTTTGTGGACCAAGTACTGTGTTCCAGTCAGACTGCTATAATCTGCAGCTAGAGAAGAGTAAGTTGTCCCTTACAAATTAATAATCCAAAAGGAAGGAAGCAAGAAGGAAATGTCTAGGGAAAGGACTAAGGGTGTACCAAAAAGGGAAGCTTGGCTCAAACTCGTGGTCCTTGGGAAGGCTGGAAGGAACCATCCCTTGTTATATAGAAACTGACTTGAGTACACACCCTAGGGGGGATGATGTCATAGAGGCATGGGTGCACTGGAGGGTGTGTATGTGAAAAATCATCAGGTTAGGATTCTGGAACCAGGTGCCCTGCTCTGAATGACTTAATTTCGTTGCCCCTCAATTGCCTAATCTGCAAAATGGGTAAACTAGCAGTACTTACCTCACTGAACTGTGAGGATGGAGTGAGCTAATTAGCTTAAAGTGGCAGGCTTGGAGCAAGGAGAGTGCTCAATAAACCATAGCTACTGTTAACATGAAGGGATTTGGGCTGGCGAGGGATGTGTGAAGACTGTGTTTTAGACAGATTGTGTTGGTGGTACTAAGGAGGGTGGTTGGGTAAGAGCCGAAGCAGGAAGCAGTTAGAAACCTACTGCAATACTGCTGGCATGGCAAGCGATGTGCTGCTCGCTCAATGGGTAGAGGGAGAGGTTGGATCTCTGAAGGAGAAACCAGCAGGTGGGCGTTGGTCTAGATTTGGGAGGGTAAGGGCAAGCAGGGGCTCTGAGACTCCACGATTTCACCTGATGTACCGGGTGGATGGTAATTCAAAAGCATTGACATGAAAGGAAAAATGGACAGGTGTTCTTGGAGAAGGGTCCTCCCTGGCCCTTCCCTCCTTCTCTTCCTCCCTCCCTCCCTCTCTCTTTTTCTTTCTTTCTCCTTGCCCTCCCTCCCTCCATATTTCCCTTTCTTTCTTTATCTGCCTCCCTTTCTCCTTCCTTCCCTCCCTTCTCTCTATTCCTTCCCTATTTTTTCTCCATTTATTTCTCTCCTTCCTTTCCTTTCCCTTTCCCCTCTTTTCCTCCCTTCCCCTCCCTTCCTTCTTTCCTTTTCCTTCTTTTCATGTTGAGTTCCAATATCTATAGGGCATGGAGTTGGAGATGTCTATTAGGAAACTGAATGGCTGCACTAGAGGACATGCTGGAGGTGGAAATGCCGGAGCTATTATCACATGATGGGATGGAGACCATTAGACAAGTGAACTCACCAAGGGTTGAATGTGGAAGGAAAGAGCAGAGAGCAAAGACAGAATGTGGAGAAGCACACTAGCAGATGAGACAAGATAAGAGACACAGAGAGGGTAAGAACATTAGGAGATTCAGGAACGTGGCATTCTTGTGACTGAGTAGAGATCACAGAGTCAGAAGCAATAGTAACCAAAAGAATCTAGTAAAACAAAGACCTTATCCTTGTTGGTGTGGGAGTCATTGGCACTGGTAAGGGAGGTTTTGTGGCAGATCAGGGGGAAATATTGGAGAGGAGCGAGGGGTGAAGGGAAATAAGGAAGAGGTGGGGAAGAATGTGTGAGAGAGGCTGCCGTCAGCACAGTCACAGTGAAGGACAAGCTGGTGGCCAGTCACCATCGAGCAAAGCCTTGATGTGACACTTGGATTGGCAACCACTGAGGAACGTGATGTACACACTATTCTCTCGGCCACAAGGAACTATTGCAGATTCTTGACGTAAAGAATCAAAATTAAAGGCCCCGGGACTGGTGTCCTCTGCCTGTCATCTCAGCACTCTGGGGACTGAGGCAAGAGGACTGCCATGAACTTGAGGCCAACCTGGGTTACGTAGTGAGTTTCAGACAGGCTCAGCAGGAGGATTCATCTCAAAAACAAAAGAATAAATGACTTTTAGACTTTGTATTAGAATATCTTGTATTTTGGGGGTTTTTGTTGTTGTTACTTGTTTGTCTTTGCAGTGTTGGGATAAAGCCTAGAGTGTCTCACATACTAAAAGACATTGATGTATAGGGGTAGCAGAAGGAAATGAATCAGAGGGCTGGAGAGATGGCTCAGTGATTAAAGGCACTTGTTTGCAAAGCCTGATGGCCTGGGTTTGATTCTGCAGTATCCATGTAAGGATACAAAGTGGTGCATGCATCTGGAGTTTGTTTGCAGTGGCAAGAAGCCCTGGTGTGTCCATTCTCATTTTCTCTCTCTCTCTCTCTCTCTTTCTCTCTTTCTCCTTACAAATAAATAATAAAAATGTTAAAAAAATAAACAAGTCGGAGATGATTGTGATTGGTAGTGAAAAGTAACACACATATTGGGAGTAAAATCTAACACCTACAGTGGCAGAGGGGAAGGAGAAAGTGAATGTGGGGGACAGATGCAAGAGTTAGGTCTTAGGGTTAATAGGTGCCTATGTAGGAATGTGTTATGTCTGGTACTTGAGGAGTAAAACAAGAGATGGAAGGGATTTGTTGTGGGAGAAATCAACAAGGGTTCCAAGGTCTATATAGCTTGAATAATTGGGAAAAGGGGATACCATTAACCAAAAGTGTTAAGACAAGAAAGTACAGAGGAAACAAGTGTGGTATTTTTTGGGCATGTTGCATTATGTAAAAAGAAGAGCTGTGACTGAGAAGCAGCAACCCCCTGGAGAATGAGGATGCTTAGTCACTTCAGGACAGTGTTAGTGGAGGTGTGGAGTCAGAAGATAGGTTTTAGAAGGTCAGAAAGGAAATGATAGCTATGAGCGCAATCCATTCTTCCAAAAGTTTAGTGGTATGGTGGTTTGAATGTATGGCCCCATAGACTCAGGTGTTTTATTAAAATTGAGCTTGCAATTTGAGCCTTAGCAGGCAGACCCCTGCTTCAGGGAGCATGTCACTGGGGACCCAATACTAAGGTGTGTTAGGGGGCAGATCTTGAGTCCAGCACTAAGATGTGTGGAGAGCAGCTTGAACTCTGGTGGTTCGTGCTTGCCGGTGCTTGATGCTGGCCTTGGGTGTTATCTCTCTGCTTGAATCTATGAAAGTGAGCCAGCTTCTTTTGCCATTGATGGTGTTCCCCTGGAATTTGTAAGCCTGAAATAAACCCCTTTCCTTCTATAAATAGCTGCTTTTGGTCTAGTGTTTTTCCAGCAATACTGGTTACAAGTGGTGGAAAGGAAGAGGAAGATTGGGGGGGGGATTGTAATTCCAGAGGGCTAAGAAAGTGATGTGAAATTTAATAATTCTATACATTCATCTTGCGATTTATAAAGTACTTCAAGCCTATTATCTAACAAATAAGAGAGTCAGGGTAGGAACTATTATATCCACTTTACAGATAGACCTGTGAAATCCTTGGGTCAGTAAATGTCACAGTTGGGTTCTGAGTTAGTGCTTCTTCCCTTCACTGGGATGCCTATGGTCTGGGATGCCTGTGAGAGACCATATGGTGTAGATTTAGGCAGATAGCCCTGTCTAAGGATAGATTTGAATACACACAGTTAATAGGTACCATAGGTTAGAAGCTTTGAGAAGGAGGAAGGGGAGTCCTGCATTTGAGGTGAGAAAGGAGAGCTAGATAAAAGAAAGAGCATTTTGAGGAAGAGAGAAAAGAAATCAGGAAGAGCTAGAAGGTGCAGAGCCAGTGGACATTGGAAACACTCAGCGGCATCGGTCATAAAACATTCACGAAGCAATGTCCCACAGTGATGGACGAAGGTGAGCTGCAGGACAAGTGGGCAGTGGGTCCCCAAAGCTCTGAAGGATGTGTTCATCTTTGTTGGTAAGTGACAAGGAGATAAAAAGGCCCCTTTTCTAAGGCTCTTTTGAAAATAGCAAACTTTCAGGTGGGAAGGAGTTGCAGTCTACATAACCCTCATTCTTTACATTAGTGTCTTTCTTTATTCTCACCATCACCTCTATTTGGTCTCTGCTGAAGTTCTGGGCTATTGTTACTCTAGTCCTAGCCCCCAAAGGACAGTGTGCCTGCATGCCTCAGTGGGGTCCAGCGTGGACACTGACCATCACTCACTGTTGAAGCAAGGTGAGGGCCCAAGGGACAACCCTAGATGGGGGCTGGAGTTAGCCATCTGGAGACAACAGAGTAAAGATATTATGTTATATGTTCTGCAAATTCCCAGCCAGGGAGTGGAGGGAAGGCTTCTTCCACAGAAGGAGGCTTCCTTTCCTTCTGAACCTTTGATCTAGGAATACTGGAGGTCCATCCCAGGAGCCCTGTGAAACTTCTGATTAACTTATTAGAAATCTTGAATCTTGCTCTTTGTGTCTGAGTGAGTCTGGCTAAAACCAAAACCACATTGACTGGAATTCCAGGAATCTGCCCTCCTTGCTTTGGGGAGGTCATCTCGCCCTTGGGGAAGGAGCCCACACTGTTCTTGTTCTGAAAGTTTTCAATCAGGGCACAGGAAAGCAATGACTCCTCTCAGGCTCCTGCCTTTTTGTACCCATGTGGCCTCAGGACTGTGTGTCTCAGTGGATGGTACAATGCCAGTTACCTTGCCACCTGTGGGGAAATGTTCAGAGTGGCATCTCAGGAGAAAGCCCTGTGGTCTTTCATCAGATATTTTCAGTTTTTATCTATGGCTGTATCCCACCCAGAATAATCACTTGGTCCTGTTTGCCTGGAATGGTTTCCTGGGATAGGAGATTTAGTGGTAAAACCCAAAAAGTCTCAGACTAACCAGGATAAGTTGGTGACTTTAACCATTCCCACATCCTTCTTCTAGAAAAGTGCAGATTCCAGGATCTCTGGACACAGTCTAAAAAAATTTTTTTCTGGGATGATGCTCGTTTTCTACTCCTAAAAAGGTTGACCTTCAATACAATGACATCATGTTACTTAGAAGTGACCTTGGGATCTGTAGGCCTGGGTCAGAATCACCCATCATATCCAAGGTATGTAAATTTGGGTAACTTATTTTGTATTTATGAGCCACAGCCTCCTTACCTGTAACCTTACAGGGTCATGGTGAGGAATAAATGAGCCCTCGATCATCACGTGCCTTGGGGAATGCACAAGGCCTGTGGAGGAGCCAGTGTCCTTTTTTTTTTTTTTTTTTTAAATCTCTCCATTGCTTTCTTTGTTGTTCTGGGGTGATTCCCATTCTTCAGATGGGTAAGGTGAGGCTGACGTACAGGCAGAGTTTATTCTTGATCAAAGTAACAGACTGAATCAGAGAGCAGCAATAGACTTCCTACTTTGGAGTGGACAGGGTTTCTCCATCTGGAATGTTCCATGTGAGAAAGGGAATAACCCATTTTTATTTATGTGTCCATTCATTCAACAAATATTTGCTGAGCATCTATTGTGTGCTGGGCATGGTTCCAGGTCTTGGAGATATAAGGGTCATTAAAAAACACACTGCAAGCCAACCTTCATGAAGCTCATGTCCTGAAAGGGGACAGACAGCAAACATCTATGTCATAGAATGCCAAGTAGTAAGAAGTGCTCAAGTAGGAACACAAAGCAGGTTAAGGTGGCAGAGTGTCTGGCATGGGTGTTATTCGGTAGAGTGTGGCAAGGCCTCTCTGAAGGACCAGCATGGAGCTGGGCCCTGGAAGAGCCTGGAGCTATGGAGGATGCCTCTACAGCTCCTGACTTGGGACCCAGTTGTCCTGGTGGAGTTACTTGTTCAGGAGAGCCAGCCAGTCCTGATCTGGGCTCCAGGACTAGATGGGAATGCAGCTGTTTGTATCAGCTGTCCTTCCGCTGTGCCGATCTGAGCTCTGGGATGGGGAGGAGGTCACATTAGAGAATCCATTCTGGGGGTCAGACTGCAGATGAAAATGACATAAATGAGGTGCCCTGCCCTACTTGGAGACACTCCACATGTGGAGACATCCTAGTGGATTTGGTTTCCTCTGTGGCTCTATTTCATTGGCATTGCCTTTACTTTTAAGAAAAAAAAATACAGCCCTGTTCGGATTGCACGCTAAATGATTTATGAGCATGAGTCTTCTCTGATAGTTTTACCTGTAGGAGCTCCAGCCCTCACAATCCTGTTTGTGTTAAGTACATCTGAAAGCAACAGGAGACTGTCTGATATCACCTCACAAAACAGATTTGGCTTCCCTGGACGGGGAGAGTTCCTCATTTCCCCTCTGAAGGGCTTTACTGCAACAAGTTAAGCAGGAGGTCTATTTACCCTTAGAACATAAGTTGGGGTGGGCTGGGAGTGTTTTTTGTTTGTTTGTTTGTTTTTGTTTTTCTGTAGCTGGTGTCCTGGGTTTGAAGTCTTGGCATCTTTTGGCAAAGGTACCCTCAAGAAACACATTCTGGTCCTTTTACTCCCCAGTCCTTAGCTAGCTAGGATTGTGACTGGCTTAACCCTGGTCAGGAAGGTGTTATTTAAAAAAATATATTTTTATTTCATTTCATTTCATTTATTTGAGAGAGAGGGTAGAATAAGCATGCCAGGGCCTCTTACACTGAAAAGGAAGTCCAAATGCATTTGACACTGTGCATCTGGCTTTATATGGTGTAGTCAGTTCATAGATTGCTGAGATGAACCTCCAAACCAGGCACAGTTATGGGAGGAAAGGATTTATTGAAGCAACAGATCCAGGGGAAGTCCCATAATGGCAAATTGGCTGCCCCCCTTTCAAGAGAGAAATCCATCACCAACACCATACACACACCAACAAAACAGGCAGGAAGAAGAGAGAGATTTCTTTCCCCTTTATGTAGCCTTTGGGCACGGTCTTGCAACCCTATCCCAGACTTATTGGCTTCCTGAGTCTCTGGAATTCCCTTCCTGCTTTCAGTTTCTCTCCCATCCTTGTCTATTTCTGTGTGATGGAAATCTTGTAGAATATGGATAATTAACAGTCTAGATTTAGAAGTTGGCTCAAGTTAATCTAGAAAGTAGACTTCAATAGATTGCTTTGACTTGGCCCATGTTAACTCAGAAAGCCAACTTCAGTAGATTGTTTCTCCTCCCTGCCTGTCTTCTTGTCTCTTGCACCACAGATGCTCAGGTTAAAGATAAAATGGGACAGTTTTCCCTGAGCCTAGTCAAGCCACAAACTATGCAAAGGTGCCCTCTCTTCCCTGCCTTGGCCCCCCTATAACCCTCTAAGCCTCCTTCCATGTCTAGTCTTTCTATCTGAGCTCTGAAGTTTCATTTTCTCTCATCTTCAAAAAATGGTCATTCCTTTTGCAGCTTCCTTTCATATATGCACCCCAAATTCCTCACATATACCACCCCTGTCCTTTCCAGGGCACCATAGGGCTCCTGCCTGCATCATGCATTAGACATCTGACCCAGCTGTGCACAGTCCTTATGCCCACGAGGTACCATCCTGTTAGAACCCGTGTCCCCAGAGTGGCCTCTGCACACAGCTACCTCTGAAGGTCACCCATCTCTTGGACCTGCCATTTGACTGCTCACAGTGTGTTACTCAGAATGGTTCTCCTTCTGACTCACTTGCTTTCCCTCGTCCCCCATTCCTGGTTCTCCATTTTCTTTTCTTTCCTATTCTTTTCCTTTCCTTTCCTTTCTTTTCTTCCTTCCTTCCTTCTTTTGATATGTGTGTGTAGCACATGTGATATATGCATACATGTGTGCAGATATATGTGTCCCATGGGCAGAGGTGGTTGGATATCTTTCTTTATTGCTCTTCTGCCTAGTTTCCTTGAGACAGAGTATCTCACTGGACCTGGAGCACGTTGTTTTTCTTGTTAGACTGCTGACCAGCCAGCCCAGCGATCCTGGTGTCTAAGTCCCACTCAGTGCTAGGGAAACAGGCATGTGTGGCTATGGGAATGAACTCAAGTCTTCCTGTCGGGCTCCCATTATCAATTTCCAATGCCCTTACTCCAAGGATTGTTTCCAAAGCATGAATTCCTGTGGTTAGCCAAACCTCTGCGCTGTGCGCTAGGGACAGAAGCTGATCCTGAAAAAAACCATAAGGGATGGTTTATTCAGTGGACACAGATTTTAGCCGAAGTTTTGCTTGGGCTGGCCCCTCTTTTGTTCAGGTTGAGCCTTGTTCTGGGGATAGTCTTGGAGATCTGCCTCCTGCATCTAAACCCCTGGTTAGTCTCTCACATTAGGGAACACAGCCCTGGCCTGATGGGTAAGGGCCATGGCTAGGCTCCCCCTCTGATCATAGAGTCCTTCCACCCCTGCCCCATTCCTTCTCCCTCACGCCTGTCTGTGGAGGGTTCAGCCTTCTTCCTTGAAGCCTGAAGGAGGGGAGTGGAGGATTCAGCCTCTCTCCAGTCAAGACTCCCCCCCCCCCTGCAGAGCAGCTCAAAGAACCTTTTGAGTAGGGGAGCAAGCAGCCTGTGGACCTGGGAGGACAGAGAAAGGCAAATGATCCCCCAAGGGCCATGGGGTCAGGGGCTGTGTATCTGGTGACTTCTGAATGCAAGCTCCAACAAAGAGAAATCTGTGGTGGGAGAGCCTCCGTGAAGGAAATAAAATCTCCATGAAAACAAACTTTTGTTGGAAGCTTTCTCTTCTTGTTTTGGCAGCATTGCGAAGTCCTGGGAGGGGAAGGCAGAGGAGTCTTCCGGAGGAGTTAGAGGCCCTCAGATTGTCCAAATATCAGCCTGCTCCCAGAGAACTGTTTTCCTCCCTGCAGGAAGACAGGCTTGGGAGTGAGCTCAGTATTCCCTGGTTTTCTAATCAAGACTAGAGTGAGCAAGAGGAGAGCTGGCTGGGTGGAAGGAAGGAGCTGAGGAGGACACAGCACTTCTGATGTAGCGCTTCACTCAGCTCAAGCTAGGATCTCCGTGAACCTTGCTTTTCTTTCCTATAATTTGGGTAATCATTTGCCCAGATCCATTCAACTGGAAATGCAGGGGCCAGTTCTGAGTGTACATGGCCACTTCCCTTTAGCCTGTGACTGATGGAGACCAGAAGATGAAGGGGAAAAGGTCCTTCTCTTCGAGGCACCATGAGGTTCCAGGAGGCTTGGAGGAAGGTTTTCTTTTCCCCAGGTCTAGATGGCCACATATCATGTTCATGTTTAGTTTCAGCATCTTATTTCATGAACTTCAAAGAAGCTGGGGGTGGGTGGGTGAAAGAAGGGTGTTGAGTCATCTGTGCTGTTCTCTTGAACTGGTTGTTTCATAGCCTCTCTGTTGATTGATTTGGGGACATTGACTTCTTACAAGGTTTAAAAATGGAAGAAAATGAGGCTTTCCTCACCTATGCAGATGGTGTTATGTTAAATAGGAATACTTTTCTCCCTGGAGCTAGGGAGTGAAAGTTTGTTGCCTCTTTGGTTATGGCTGCCTGTTCCACAGAGTTTAGAGTCTCACAGGTGCTGTGTGATTATGAAGAGGAGCTGTCCCTCCACAGAGGATGGGAGTAGCATCTTGCCTCTGCAGAAGGGAAAGTAGAGGATAAGAAACAGTCCTGCTGGGTGGAAGGGGCCACCTGGGGAGCAGCAATGCTGCTGAGAAGCAAATTTAGCCCTTTTCCCCATCCCCACTCCTTTCCTTGCTGGGCAGTCAGGAACACTGTTGTTTCTCTTCTTCCAGGAGAGCTCTTAGAAGCAGGTGTGTGTTCCATGTACTATGGACATCTCTGAAAAGTGAGAGACATATGACACCTTCCAGGGCCTTCCTGGGGGCTTGATTCTGAAAGGCCTGTACTGGAAAACATCACTGAATTTTAGAAGACCCCTCCCCACCTCCCTCCACTGTTCCTTCTGCAGATCTGTCAGGCAGTCATGGCTAATAACAGAGCTGGCTGATGCCTTGCTGGTCTCAACTGGACAATGGGGGGGCATTGCTAGAGTCAGTTAATATGTTAGGCCTTAGGCAGGAGAGATGGCTCAGTGGTTAAGGGTTCTTCCTGGACAAGCCCTGTGGGGGCCTGAAACCACCTGAGTTTGAATCTCCAGATCCTACATGAACAGCTGGCTATGGTTACATGAGCCTTGGAACAGGCAAGTGCATACACACACACACACACACACACACACACACACACACACAGAGAGAGAGAGAGAGAGAGAGAGAGAGAGAGAGAGAGAGAGAGAGAGAGAGAAAACACATGAGGTCTCCACTGATGGCCACATGAGTTCACATGAGGCATGCTCAGGTTCAGTTGGCCAGGATGCGAGTGCAGGGAAAGAGGTAGGTTGGGCAAGATCCCTTCCTCCTCCTCCTTAACAGACATATACACACACAGTCATGCACACAGAGCTCCACATAGGCTTATGCCTGAACGCTCATGTGCACACAGTCCCACAAGGCACATAGTTTGAGAGTAACTCATATGCACACACATTTATGGACACACACACACACACACACACACACACACACACACACGTGAACACATCATCCTCAAGCAATAGCATACTGGTTCGGTGAAAGAAAACTTTCCTTTTATTCCTTTCTTTTCTTTTTTTCCAGGGCTGGGGATTGAACCCACAACCTTGCACACACAGAACATGTGCTCCAATGCTGAGCCAAACTCTCAGTCTCAAGAGAAACCTTTTCTAGGAGCTTCTCTGTTCAGTCTCCAATTTTCCGCTTTCCCATCCCTGAATCCCCCTTCCACGTTCATCTCTCCTCACCTTGAGCGCAGGTGGGGTTTGCAGGCCAGCCCTCATTCCATGTAGCTTGCAGGGAGCACGAGACCCATCTGTGATGGGGAGCTGGGGGTTCCATGCCAATACACCAACAAATGTAGAATACTCGGGTTCTTGTCATATGAATTTAAAGAATTACAATTATAGACCACAGAGAGCAAAGTTTAGCGAGAGGGGTTTTATTAGACTAAGAATGGAGCATATAGAAGGCTCCCATCATGAGGAAAAGAGTCTATGTGGGAGAAGAAGGGGTCCCCCCGACCCCACCACGAGGCTGAGACAAGGGGAAAAGCCTGGAGATTCAGGAGTCTCTCCGCTGGCAATTCATCTTTCCCTGTGTATTTAAAATCAGCCCCCCAAGTCCCAGTCTCCTGCCTCAAGTGAGCCAGAGAGACAGTTGATTGGTCTAGGCTCTGACCAATCACAGTTCCAGGGTTAAAGTTCTAGTAAAGGAGACCTCCCACTTTAGGGAGGGGCTCTGGTTTTGTTTTCTTTTTAAGTCCAAGGGCATTCCTGCTCTTTACTTTCGGGGTCCCAGTCGCCCTAAACTGTCACAAAAATCCCCCCTGAAGAAGTAACTGCCATTAGGGAATTGGGGTGCAGAATCACTCTAATTGCTTCCAGCTCAGTGGGGTTGTCGGGTGTGGCAGCTGGGAAACTTCTCCAGTGGGACTACCTAGGGGACCCCGAAAGTGTACTCCTGAAAGAAAATGGTGGGGAGAGAGAACAAAGGCAAGCAGTGAAGGGCAAGTGGGCACACAGCAAACTGGGCGTCTTCAGGGTTTCCATTCCTGTAGACTTCCAGCTCGTGGAGAGCACTCGAGGGAACCAGGCAGCTGGATGAGATTCTCTCAAGACCATCTGAGCGCAAGCCGATTGGAACCCCCTCAGAACTGTTCAGTGAATGGCACAGTAGTGTCTGTCGTGGTCCAAAGCTGTTCCTGTTTGGCTTGTAAAGCAGCTGACGTATTAACAGAGTTATTAGGACATTTGACCTTGGTAATGGCAAATGCATCATCCTGAGCTGTGACGAGGATGTCTAAGCCATGTGATTTTGTATAACCTTATATACTCAAATTTGAAGACAACCATCTTGATAGATATGATTATTTTTCCTTATTATAGGACTAGAACTATTAGAGAGGGGCCCAACATAAGCCGGGTGTGGTGGCGCACGCCTTTAATCCCAGCATTCGGGAGGCAGAGGTAGGAGGATTGCCATGAGTTCAAGGCCACCCTGAGACTATATAGTGAATTCCAGGTCAGCCTGGGCTAGAGCAAGACCCTACCTCGAAAAACAAACAAACAAACAAACAAACAAACAAACAAAAAACCCCAACATGTTTTAAGGCCCTATCTGTTTTCCCTTTGGGGAAGTTTTTATTGTAATCCTATATATTTTTGTTGCATTTCTTTCTGAGTGTTTAAAACCAAGTAGGCAGCCAAAATTTAATCAAGCACATACTGTTGGGCATCACTAATGGCTCTCCCAAGAAGATTTTAGGGACCTGGGAGGAGCACTGTGGCTTCTCTAACATCAGGTGTGAGAGCGTGGTAGAGCTAAATTCAGATCCTGACTCTTAGCCCAACACTGGTAGGTTGCTGAGCCTTGCTTAGCTATCAAATCAGACCACAAATGCCTCTTGGCAGGGTCATATCTTCAGGTGTGTGCATGGTGGCAGCCCTCACCACCAAGCTGACTAGTACATGGGCGCCAGCCAATGCCAGCTCGCCTCTGCATCGTTGCCTCCCATAAATATATTTCTGCTGCATGGTCCCCCGCATTGCTGTTTGAGCTAAAAGAGAGGCCCATCCTAGGGAAGGGACGGGTTGACTTTGCCTCACTGACAGAGTACTTTCTAGGCAAGACAATTATGCTCTCCACAACAGCCTGCCCACTCCTTTCTCACAAACAAGGAAGCTGAGGCTCGGCAGGGTCAGTTCATCTGTCCAAATTCACAAATCAGTAGGGAAGCCAGCTCCTGCCTCTGATTTTTTGCTGTGCTGGATGATTGACTGCAGCCTTGGGGACTCTGGTACCAGCTCTTGTAAGAGTGAGCTTTCTGTCCTAATAACAAGAGCTGAGATAACTGCCATCCAGAGAGAAGGTTTGCTTGGGCTCACAATTTTAGAGCATCTAACCCGTGAACAGATGATCTATGGTTTTTAGACCTGCGGTGATGGAACACACAGCCATGGCAGCGAGTGTGGAAGCATGCCTCTCACCTCAAGGTTGAGAGACAAAAGGAAGAGTGAGGGACTGGGTCACACTATCCCTCTTAAGAGTTGTCCTCCAATAACCAGAAGTCCTCCTTAACCACCAGCTCTTAAAGTTTCCACCACTTTCCATAGCACCACCCTAGAGACCAAGCCATTAACATAAGGTCCTTTAAAAGGGACATTCCAGAGTGAAACTATAGCACCATGCCTAAGGTAAACAATGCTTCTCTTCTTAGAGCCAGGCACATTTGGATGGGCTTTTAGTCCAGCTCCTCTCTAAGGCCATATGGACTTGACCGGAAGGCGTTGGTTCTGAGGAGCTGGGCTGTGTAATCTAGAGGGTCATCAGCGGGAGGAGAGTGGGAGCTCCAATAGGCCTGTGTATTCACTTTTGCAGAGCTCTCAGCTGAGTACTGGGGAAGCAGATGGGAGCCAAGCTTGCCCCTGCCTTCAGGAGCTTGTGGGGGAGTGAGCCAGCGAGGCTCTGGCCCATAGGTTCACTCAGCTGCAGAGGGGGCCCAGCATAGCCATGTTGGAATGGGGACAATGTCTTGGTCTGAAATTTGTTTTTAGGAGGAACTGCCAGAACAGACTGTCCTGGGAATGATGCAAGAGAGGGAAGAAAGGAGCCGTCCAAGAAGGAGAGACACGATGAGAAACAGCATGGCTGTGTGAGCAAGGAAGGGAGGAGGGGAAAGGTTGAGTGCTGACACACTTGGATTCTATTTTGCAGGTGATGGGGAACTAGAAAGTATATTTAACTAAGGGTGACATTGTCAGGTCTGCATTAGAGTGCTGGCCTGCGCAGCAGTGGGCCTGGTTTAGAAGGGACCAGACCTTTGTAAGGGTATTAAAGGCATGTGTTTGTTAGAAAGCCTGTGGCAACCAATAATAGCAAATCTAACCCAATATGGCTAAACCAGGGAAGAACATGGCATACATATTACGAAGTTCAGGACACATACACACGTGCATAAAAATTCTCAGATACTATACTTATCTATCTGTCATCTATTTCTCTCTCTCTCTCTCTCTCTCTCTCTCTCTCTCTCTGTGTGTATGTGTGTACAAACACTAGGGTCTCTTGCTTTTGAAAGCAAGTGCTTTTAACCACTGAGCATCTTCCTAGTCCTCTCAGGTACTATTTTTTGTTTACCTTTTGAATAGGCAGAATTTCAAAAAGTCTTTACTCCAAATTGAAATCGTCTCCTGGTGCAACTCAGTATAACCCCTTCAGAGTGCAGTTGACAATGTCCATCAAAATGACACACACACATACACACACACACACACACACACACACACACACACACACACACAAAACCACCTAAAGAACTGGAGATTTGGGTCAGTGGGCAAGTGATGCTTACCTAGCAAGCACAAGGCTCTAGGTTCAGTCCCTGGCAATGGGGCGATTTTCAACAAAGGATTGGGGTTGGGGGACAAGACAAGGTTGAGTACACCTATAACCCCAGCATTTGGGAGGCTGAGGCAGGAGTATTAAAAGTTCAAAGCTAGCCTGGGCTACATTAGACCCTATCTCAAAAGAAACAATGGCTGGAGATACAGTCAGTAGCCTAGCATGTCAAGGGTTTGTTCCCTATCACTGACTGATGAATAAATTTAAAAGATAAACCACATGCTCTTTGGCCTGTAATCTGACCTGCTAAGCTTTTATTGGGGATCTGACCCTGGAGATACGCTTGCACATCCATGAAGTGACATATGTATGAGTTTCTTCTTTGCAACAGTATTTGTTGCAAAGCTTAGAAAGCACCAAATGTATCTATTAATTGGGGACCAATCATAAATTATTGAATATCCTGATAGTGGAATATGATGCATTTACTATCAGAAGAGAGGAAGTACTAATATAGAAAGATCTCCAAAATATATGTGTGTAAAGCAAAACCTACCAGAGTGCTCAAAAGTATATATAAGAGGGGGAAACAAGAACCTGTAATTGTTGCAGTTTGGGGAAGAGGGAAATAGACATGGGAGGGACACATTTCAGTATATACCATTTGATACTTCTGATTTTTGAGCCATGCTTAATACTATCTGTTTCAAAACTATAACAAAACAAAAAAAATCACAAATTCCACCAAACATCTGGGGCTAACTTCTGCCAAGAGCTGCTGATTTTCAGTTTCCAGACTCAGAATTATACAGTAGCCATGGAGATAGAAGGAGATAGATTCGAGGACTATCCGGGTGGGAAAATAAATCCCCCTTGGTTGGATGTGGGAGAGAGAGAGCATACAGACATAGATGGCACCCAAAGGTGGCACTTGGCAGAATACAGCCTCAGTGTAAGATGGGAAGACTGGAGAGAAGCCCACTGGGGGACAGGGAGCAACTTCCAGTCAGGGGTGTGGTCAGCCTGGAGAATCACCCACTCTGGCATTCAGTCTGAAGTTCTCCAGTCGTTCCATCCCTGGACCTGACCTTGCCCTATTTCTCTAGCTCTTCCCAGAAGAGGAGTTTCTGGCTACCAAAGCAGAGAGAACATTCCTCCAGACTCACATTTTGACAGATTCTGATCCACTGAAAGCTACAGACAGGCCTTCTGGGGATTCATAGTCACCTAGAGGCACCTTGGCTCTGATGGCAGAGGGAGGGCCAAGGGAACTCCAGGCAAGATAAGCATATGCTATGTGGTATTCTTATGACATTATGAAGGCATGTGCTGTGTGTTTGGGACACATCTACCCCTTTGGTGAGATAGAAGCCCCCTCAGCACACTGCCCTATTCCTGACCCATCTGAAAAAGATAGGGGCTTGGATGAGAAATGGTTTGGACAGCTGTTTGGTGTTGGAAGTGTTAGGAGCTGGTATGTGAAATATGGCCACACTCTTGGTTTTGGTTGTAGCTGGAAAGGATTTAAAGACAATTAATAAATCATTTAGTGCCCCGAGTTTAAGTAACTTATTATTATGGGCTGCATATATTTATTATGCTTCATCGAGCAACACTGGCACATTTCCTTTGACTGTCACACAATTTGTATGCAATTTGTTTCAGGAGGTTTTTTAAAACGCATCTATGAATTATTAACCTGCATTCTTCAGGACAGATTGCTGGAATCCTAACCCCTCCCCCACCATCCCCTAGGAGTCTTTCCAAGACTTCCCGTCCCCAAATGATGGCAGTATTAGGACCTGCTGCTAAGGGGCAGGGGAGGCCCAAGAAGTGCTGCCTACCTCCCTGGGATGGGCATCTGGATCCGGGACTTTAAAAGGGTATGAAGAAGACAGATACACTTGTGGGGTGATTGGCTGATGCCTAGCAAGCAGCTGTGGGTACAAACCTAGCCTTTCAAATCTGTGTGAAAATAAATGTGGGATCAGGAGAGTTAGTCTAGGCAAACTGGAAACTTCATGTGGGAGCCTGAAGCTCTGCAGACACCAGTGGCCCCACTGTTCATTATTCAGTTGAGGATGCTGCACCTACAGGCGCTGTCAGCTTGCCCCTGCACTGCCCTCAGCCCTCTGCCCTGCAACTCTCCTCCCATCTCTCTTAATCTCTCCCAGATGTAATTTTTCACCTGTGCCTCTTGGCCCACCTTTCTCTGAGAGGCACTGGGAGAGCCTTTTCATATTTTTTTCAGGCCCGAGGCTGTGTCTTGTTTTTCTTGGTAGAATAGTCTGAAGCTTTTGGTACTGTACATTTTTAGTTGAATCCTGAACTAGTATAATCACAAAAATTCTCTCCCAAGTATCTCTGGTCTGAGTTAAAGGATGGTCTAGCTGGGTTGTCCTTCCTCTTCCCAGGTACCTTGTCTAACATTTATACAGCACACATCTGTGGAGCACATCATGTGGGTAGGTGCTGTTGGGGTGTGTGTGTGTGAGAGAGAGAGAGAGAGACAGACAGACAGAGAGACAGAGAGAGACACACAGAGAGAGACAGAGAGACACATACATACACAGAGAAAGATCAAAAGGCATCCCTTTATTTCTTCCCACCTTCTTGGGATCACCCAGCATCCCTGTCTTCTTTTCTTCCCCCCTTGTTGGCATCCAAAGCTGCCAATGCCTATTGCATGAAAGAATGAATGAATGAACCAACCAGGAATGAATGTAAGCCACTTCTGAACAGGCAGGCAGTCTAGAGGAAGAACCTAGACTGCTGGGACAATCAGGGAGACTAGTCACTGAAGGTTTTCTAGACAGCTGAAGGTTTGCTTCTTAAGGTTCCTGGAGGACATTGTACACAGTGCTTCCTGTCTTTCTAAGAAAATGATCTTGAATAGGACTGGATGACGTGAAAGGGTTGCCCTGGCCCTCTCCTGGGCTCTCCAAACTAGTGGGGTTGCCTTTTGGGAAAACACACAGCACACCCTCCTTCTTAATGACTTCTTGTCCACAGGGGCATGAGATAGCAGAAGAGTTCCATCTGTTAGAATGTATGCAGAGCCACAAAAGGAGCCACCAGTGAAAGCTGGAAAGCGTCCCTTCTGAGTAAGGTTCCCAAACTTGAGTTGTGACATGTATTTTGATTATCTAGAGATTTAAAAAAAGTGTTCCCTTTCCAGTACTTTTACTTCAGGCTGGATTTATGAGGTTATTGAACAGCTAAATCGCCAGCTAGCAAGGCCGGCCTTTTTGTCATAGAAACCATGAAGTATCTGCTGGGAGTTGTGGGTGAAAGCATTCTGTCTGTTTGTTTGCTTTCAAGAGGGTCACACTGAAAGTTCTGATTTGGTACTTTAAGCCATACGAAGGCAGTTTAACAGTGAGAAGGGCCTCTTGTTTACTGGCAATCTTGTCCATGCCAGGCAAGAAGGCAGCTGTGAGCGGCTTCGCCCTCCACTGCTGCCCCTTTGCCCCTGGAGGGTGCTAGCTCTTCAGTCTGCCACAGACAGAGCTTTGTGCCTTCTTCTGATGGGTGCCTCAAACCGACCTTTCTGCAGCCCGACAGAGGGCCTTGTGAGCAAGCCCTGCCTCCAGAGGGCCTTCAGCCCCCTCCATGTGTGGGCAGAAACTCTGGGCCAGGCTCTCCAGCCTCTGCCACCTGCGAGCTCTTTTGCTGGCAGATGCCAGGTGGAAACAGTCAGCTGCACAGGAGAGATTGCTCTGGGTAGTTACTGCTAGCAAGGGACCACGTTCCATCTCCCTGCCATCAGAATAATCTGTCCTCTGCTGGAGGCACCTCAGAGGAGCAATGAGCAGGTGAGGCTCAGCAGATGGCACTGCAGCCGGGGAGACTCAGGGATGGAGGGCAGAGCTGTGGCCCCGTCTCGGTGCAGGAGGCCCTGCCCCAGCGCCCAGTGACCTTTCCTCAGTGCCCAGTGGGCTGTGCTGTGAACCCAGAAAACCTCCCACTCCTCCCCTATTTATGCAGAAATTGGACCTCCTTAGGTTTTCCTACTCCGTTTGTTCTCAGATTGGTGTTATACCCGGGAGCCAAATTAGTGGCTAAGAACAATTGGAAACAAATGCTCTTTCAGCATCCTGCTGTGATCCAGGGATCCAGGTGGAGACACCAGCCACGTGGCTGCTTTCTCCACTGAGCCACCCCTCTGCAGAGAGTCAGCATCCCAGAACCGTTTTGCAAAACCAAAGTCTCTCTTCACCAGCCAGTGCTGCACACATTTGCCGAACCCCAGCTAAGCAAGCTGGAGCCCTGCTCAGTTATTTATGAAACAATATTCAGGATCAGCCGGGAGATAATGAATGAGAAGTGGCATGGTGCTGTTGTGAGAGGCCTGTGGCTGGCCTGCTAGAGTGGGCCCATTTTGCTGGAGGCTCTTCCCGATGCCCCATGGTGAGCACCTTCTCTGAAGTGCACAGGACTGTTGGCCTGGTCTGGATTTAATGCCAATTCTCCTCCCTCCAATACCTGAGGAAGAGCCGGCTAATTCTATTCTTCCCCTCTATGTGGGTATATCTGAATCAGCTTTAGAGTTCTGTTAATGATATGTTCTGGAAACACTTGGGGAGAACCTACTGAAGCCCCCATATAGCTGCAAGACTGCACTTAACTAGAAGACTATAGATTTCTTGAGGTCAGAGAAATGGATGTGCTATTTGCCACACACACACACACACACACACATGAATGAAAGGAAGTCCTGGCTTCCCATCCTTGATTCCAAGCCTGGTTCATGCCTCAAATGTGAAATGAGTGGGCAGGGATGGATGATCTCTAAGACTCCATCCAAAGTTAGGGACAACTGCCCTGCTCTGCTGTGTGTGTGTCTGTGTGTGTGTGTGTGTGTGTGTGTGTGTGTGTGTGTGTTATGTATGTTTTGAGGTAGGGCCTCACTATGTGGCTCATGCTGGCCTTGAAACCCACAATAATCCTCCTGGCTCTGCCTCAGTGGCACTGGAATTACAGGCCTGTGCCACCATGCCCTGTTCTAACTGTGGCTTCTGCTCTGAGTAGGCTCCACACTCCCCTAGCCTCCTCTGACTGGTTCCTGGGCGGTGAGTGCTGCTCCTACGGCTGATATTCTTCTGCCCTGGTGACACCCGCTTAGTTCTTTTTCTAGTCTGGGTCATATTCTTTGCTGGCAATATGCTGTGCTCTGCCTGTGCCATTTCCCCTGACGCATCTTCAGGTTGTCACTTTCCTCTGTCACACAGCTGAGAATTTGCTCCTAAGTAAAACCAGATGCCTCTTGAGGACTTGTTAGCACAAAAGACATGTATTTGTTCTGACCTGGGCTGCCCCCTTGGGTAAGCTGTATTTACTTTTCTTTTGGAGCGGGGACTTCGAGGGCCCCTTCACGGCTAACCAAATCAGGAGTGTCCAGGGTCACCCTGCAGATGGCCCTTGTCCCTGTGTCATTCTGCCTTTGTTCCCCAAACAGGAGCAGCTTCTTTCTCCCTCCTCCACGCCCACGGTTACTCTTGCTTCCTACAAAACAACACCTCAAGAATATTTGCTTCTGTAAGAAATGGAATCTTAATTTTAAAGTACATCATGATATTATTATTTTATTTTTATTATACCTCTGTTTTGCAAGCAAGGCAGGAATAAACATCTGGCTTTGAGAACAAAGATTTATGGGCATTTAATCTAAAAGTTTTTGGAATCTTTGAACTTTCTGGTTGAACATGTACCCATCCAGTGAACCTCTTTTCCTCTGACTTGGAATCTCTGGGGACATGGACAGCCTTGAATTTTTAAAAACTTTTTATTGATAGCTTTCATAATTATAGACCATAGCCATTATGATCCTTCCCCCTCCCCCATATTTCTTCCCCCTCTCAATTAGTCTCTGTTTTGTTTCAATGTCATCATCTTTTTCTTCCATTATGCGTAGGTCTTACCAGGCATTGTGATGCCATGAACCTTATTACATGAAATCTTATTACAGTTCATTCCCTCACCAGAAAAACATACCCACACCATGCTGACTAAACTTTTTTTTTGCATGTGCATAGTATGTATAGTGTGTGTGTGGTGTATGCATGTGTGTGTGATTTTTGTGGCACTCTATGCATTCATTCACCTGCTGTCCCTCATCTGCTCACCTGCAGCAGCTGGAAAGAACAACAGGTGTCCCTTTCGCTCACTCACACACCTGTCTTTTTCCTTAAAACGGAATCTGTCACTGACTCCAGAGCTTGCCACTTGTCAACCCCAGAAATTCTCCAGTCTCCCCATAGGGCTGGAGTTACAGACATGTGTGGCCATGCCTAGATATTTACATGGGCTCTGGAGATTTATTCTTAGGTGATCTCAGGCTTTCTCAGGCCCTCATGCTTATGCAGGAAGCATGCTTAACTGCTGGGCCATCTTTCTAGTCCCTCTGAATAAAATTTTGACAGGCTTGCTTTTGAGGTCCTGAGACCTCAAGGCTACTCTTGCTCTGATCCAGCCACTTGATTCAAGAAAGGAAAAAATTGAGGCACAGAGTGTTGGAGTGACATGTTCAGGATCCCAGAACCAAGGGATTTCCTTGATTGTCTAAAACTCCCCCACACCATGCTAGTCATGATCCCATGAGATTAAGAGCTCTAATCCTCTCATCTTTTCTTTTCCCCTTTTTGATTTCCTGTGCAGCTTTATTACTATGGCATGTTCCTAGACTGTCTCTCCTTTCAGATTCAAGAATTGATCTCCTTCCCCTCCTCCCACCAGCTTCCTACTGGTCCTCTTCTCTTTTGATTTATAAATCCCAAATAATTCCTGTGGTGGTATGAATCAGATGTCCCCTATGAATTCATGTGCTTCAAGTGCTTGGTCCCCAGCTGGTGGCAATATAGGAGGTGGAGCCTTGCTGGAGGTGTGTTGCTAGAGGCAGGTTTTAGGGTGCTAGAGCACAAGGGGTGGCCTCTTGTCAGTGCTCAGCTCACTCTTGCTCATTTTCCACCAGCTGCTATGGCAAGAAGTGATGCCAAGCCTCTGCTCTACCACCCTTTTCCTGCCATCCTAAAACTTCCTTTTGAGACTGTAGGACTAAATAAACCCTTTCCTTCCATCAGCTTCTCTTGGTTTGGTGTGTTATCCCAGCGATGCAAATATAACTACAATTTCCTCAGTCATTTCTACCAACTCTCTTCCCAGTACCAACCCTCCTGAGTTACCTGGGCTCAGGTGTCACCACAGAAAGTAGCCTTCCCTGTTGGGACACTGGCCTGGCAGTCTGTGCCATTGGAAGCCCATTTCCCATGCTCCTTGTAACCTCTCTTCTGAGGTCTCCCCTCTGTGGTTGCAGGGTCCCCAACCTCCCTGTTCTCCCTGCCAATAATCCTTGGCTTTCCCTTATCCTGTCCTTGGGTTGGGAAACTTTTCCTTTTTCTGCTTTTTAAATCCTGGACTCCTTCATTTTTCTGAGAGAAATTGGGAATGGTGGTCACACATGCACACGCATACACAAACACATGAAAAATACACATAGGTTAAAATTTACCATCTTGACCATTTTTAAATGCATTGTTCAGTGGAAGTAAGTACATTCACATAGGTGTGCAAGCATCACCACCACCAAGACCTCCCTTCTCTTCTCTTCTCTTCTCTTCTCTTCTCTTCTCTTCTCTTCTCTTCTCTTCTCTTCTCTTCTCTCCTCTCCTCTCCTCTCCTCTCCTCTCCTCTCCTCTCCTCTCCTCTCCTCTCCTCTCCTCTTTCTTTCTTTCTTTCTTTCCTTTCTTTCATAGGATCTCTCTCTAGCCCAGGCTGACCAGGCAATTAACTGTATTGTCTCAGGGTGGCCTTGAACTCTCAGCAATCCTCCTACATCTGCCCTGAAGCACAAACTATGCCCTATTAAATGACTGCACCCTCTACCCTCGATTGCCACCATTCTGCTTTCTATCTATGCATCTGGCTACTTTGGGTCTCATCAAAGTGGAGTCAAAGAGAATTTGTCTTCTTGTCACTTTCTTATTTCACTTAGCATCATGTCCCCATGGTTTATTCATGTTGAAGCTTGTATCACATATTCCATTTTATGTATGTATATACTATTGTGCTAATCAGCTGTCTGTTACTGTGATAAAATACCAGAGAAAAGCATCTTAGTAAAATAGACAGTTTATTTTCACTCCTGAGTTTAGAGGTTTTTGTCTATGCTTTGGGCCTGTGTTAGCACAGTGTATGGGGGGAGTATGTGGTCGAACAGACCTGCTCACCACACGGTAGCAAAGCCAGAGAAGAAAAGGCAAGGTCTCGCTATCCTTTCAAGGGCACATCGCCAAGGCTATAACTTCATTTCACCAGGTTCCACCTGCTGTAGTTCAACTACTTCCCAATAGTGTCATAGGCTGGTAGCCAAGCCTTCAACACATGGGCCTCTGGGAACTTTTCAGATCCAAACTGTAGCAGCCACATCTTTCTTATGCATCTCTGGGTCAATGGACACTTAGGTTGCTTCCACCTTTTGGCTATTATGGCTGAAAGGATCTTGTGTGAGCCTAAGTGTGACTCCTTTTCCTCTCGTGACTACTGATGACTATCACGGGATTCTGGTCCTAAACTCTGTCACTAACTAGCTATTTGACCTTGGCCAAGTCATATAACCTTTCTATGCATTGGTTTTGTGACTCATAATGGAAGAGGGTTGGCCATCCAGTACCACAGCCACTAGCCACAAGTAGCTATTGAGCACTTGACACTTGGCTAGTTGAGACCAGAGACTGCATTTTACACTGTATTTCATTTTTATTAATTAGAACTTGAAAAGAACTGCACGCAGCTATAGACAATGAGAACGGGAGCCAAAGAAGTCCAGTAGGTAGAAGAAAAGTGCGTAGCCAGCCAGTGTCTGGCACATGGTAAGCACTCAATGAATGCTTGCTATTATTAGTCATTCTGTGTCTTGCTTTCCAGCCCACCACACCCGATGGCCCTCAACGATGCCCCACACTGGCTGTCCTGAGTCACCTGGGGGAGGGAGGGAAGGTGTTGCTGTGCTGGTGCATGTCCATAATGTGCTTTGCACTGAATGTTTCTGGTCTGCTACTTTCCCTGGAGGGTCATGTGAGCTGGAGTGGTATGTGGCCTGCTTTGCAAGTGATTAACATGGTGTAAGCAATCTGCATAGAGAGAAAAAAACCCTCAGTTGGTATTCCATTATTCTATTAGAGTTTCAGAGCCGGGATTAAGTGGACATGATTTCTTCCTATGGGCCATTAATTTTGTTTTATTGCTGGTCTGATGGCCATTACCCTTTTTTGCCAATGCATTCCCCCATTAGGTTTGTACAATTAACAAAATATGTGCTGTTAGGGCTTTGATAGGAAGAGTGAGATGGAAATAAAGGGAGGGGTGCGGCCTCCACAGAAGTGGGAAAGGCAGGAACCCAGGGTGAAGCCTCCAGAATCAGGGGGTTTGGTACCCTAAGGACCTGCCTTATGGCATTCCTGGAAAACTGCAGAAAGTCCTTTCTGGCTCTGCTTCAGCTCAAGGAAGAGGGAGGAGGTGGGGGAGAACACTCACTGGGTCCAGGTGGAAGCTGTGCCTGTGTTCCTGTCTCTCCTCCCTCAGCCTCCCACTAGGTATGGCTCAGATGAGAACATCACACCCCATCTGCCTCACACTGTCACCTTGAACCTCAAACTCTGAAGCAGGCTGAGGTAGTCAGTCTCTAGGTGTCTGGCCCTGTGACAGGAAAGACTTCCCAGCAACACCTGCTTTCTCTCTATGGGACAAACAGTAGGACCTGTGCCCAGTAAAATTTGGGGATGGCTGACACCCAAGGCCATCCAGTGATCACCAGGACTGGCATGGTTAAGTCATCCTATTTTTTTTTTTCGTGAAATGTTAGATATCTGCATTTTCAAATTTGAACTTTCCAAAATGTTTCAGTGTGGTCAAAACTTATTAAAACACTGGGCAAGGAAGAGTCAGCAGAGGGCTGCCAGTTGGCAGCCTCTGCCCGACACTGAGTCTGGAGTGGTTTTAAGGAGAAGTGGATATGATCTAATCTGTGTTGTAGAATGATTCCCAGGAGGTGGGGTAGGGGTGGATGAGGAAGAGCAGCGTAAGGCTGGAGGTCAGGAGACCACTTATGGTCCTTGTACTAACTAGTCCGGAGAGGGAAAGCCAGCCAAAGATGGACAGGGACACGAGGTAGAAGGGTAGTGATATCCTGATGGAAGTCACAGATCCCAAGATGTCCCCAGGGCCAGGACAACTTGCCCTGTGTGTAGTCCTTCCACTGGTTGACCTCTGCAGTGACCAGACCTTTCTGTGAGCCCATACAGTTCTCTTTTGGAGCTCAGAGGTAAAATCACAAACTTCTACCCACTGTTCAGAAATTAGAAGCATCTCTAATTCCTCCTCTCAGATAGGTTAATTTTTAGTGTTAATCACTAGTGCTAAGATTTCTTACAGGGTTTCTGATTCATACCTACATGTACAGGTACAAACTCAAGTTTAGAGGTCTGTCTTGGGCAGGGTGGATGTGACCTAGAAACTTTGTGTAAGTCCTCTGAAATTGTGATTTAGACTGCCTAAAGCCCAGAAGGCTAATGTTGGGTGTAGAATAATATTCATGTCTACCAGGCTTTGTGGAAGGTCATCCATACCCTCAGTACCAGTGTGTAAGAGTCACACATTTTACAGCTTTATGTATTTAGTACCAAGTCGTGATATGTTCATTCAATTACTCAGTTACTATGTCAGGTGGAGCCTTTATTGGTCAGGGGATACAATATCTAACTAATAATCTCATGGGACAAGTATTAGCAGCTACAAAAATCAGTGACAAGGGACTATAGGTGAAACAGCTTGGGGACTTGGGCATATGGCAGTGAGACCCTGGGATACTGGATGCACTCTTTAGAGGCATGGGGTCTTACAGATATTTCCTCCTGAAATGGGCTGTACATCTCAGAATTCTCCACTGGTTCTGTGTCCCTTTTGGAAGGCTTATTCATATGCCCCCAGAGGGCTTTTCAGAGAAGAGGAGCATCCAGGGGGACAGTTGATGCCAAGAAGGGTTTGTCAAAATTGGTCTTCATCCCAAAGGCCTGGCTTGGGCAAAAGCATAAAGCCTTGTGGGCAGTGAGATGAATGTAGAAGTCCTCAGACTTCTCTGCTTGCCTCGTTTTTTTCTCCCCCACAAAATCTTTCTTTCTTTTTTTCCCAATAAATGCTCTGCATATGTGATCCAATTTAAAGTTGTTTCCAGTCTCCTCTTCCTTATAGAGATGTGAATATTGAGCTTCAGAGAAGTTCAAAGTCCATACGTATTGGAGTGCAGCTTGAACCCAGGGCTCTCTAACCAATAACTTTGCTCTTAGTCACAAGGACACACTGAGCTTCCCTAGCAAGAGGCTTAGCACTCTCCCTAGGAATTAACCAGTGCCAACTCAGAGATGTATGGGTGTCAGGTGGAGCTTTGTTTTCAGGGTCACCTAGTAGTACAATTTTCAGATGAGGAAATCAAGGCATAGAGTACTAAGCAGCACCTTTCCAAGACCAAACTGTAAGCTAATGACAGAGTCAGGACATTAACCCACCCATCTGGCTAACACCTCATGATCTAGTACAGCTTATTTAAGCCCATGTCACCTTCATCCTTCTAATTTACCTGGATGTCTTCATAGCTATCTAAGGGTACAAAGTTCTACAGAAGTATCTCTCAGAATAATCTTTCTTCTATCTGTTGCCCATTTTTTCCCCAAATAAACCTGACCAACCATTCAACACCTCCTTAATTTATCGTGTCAAAAATTCCCTCATCTCTGTAAATGTGAGTGGTAAATTTCACTTGTGATTCCATATTATCTTTAAAGTGAGTTAATCTGAAGTTCCGGTTCTTCAGCATTGCTGAAGACTTTTGACATACGAACCTGGCAAGAACACAGACTTCTGCTGGCTTTGGAAGGCCCTAACTTGGATCATGAGTGTAGGCTTGATGGTTCTTCATTGGTGCATGTCGAGGAGGGAAAGATATAGGACAACGTGGAGAAGTCGCTGTGTGCTTATATGCATGCATGTGTGTGTGTGTGTGTGTGTGTGTGTGTGTGTGTGTGTGTGTAAGGCAGAGAGAGAGAGAAAGAGATGGAGATAGAATCAGAGAGAGAGAGAGACAGAAAGAGGCAGAGACCATTGGAGACAGAGACAGAGACTGAGCCAAAGTTAGGGGAGAGAGAATATGCCTTTTAGTGCTGCTTTAGTTATTCAGTCCAAGGAATGGCCCTTAATTGTGAGATTTTTTTACTCTCCTTTTGTGGGTTGAATTTCATTATGAGATGATGATGAAAGAAGACATGATGAATATTTCATCAAAATATAAGCTATCAAATGTTTTTCAACACTTTGCTAATGGCTAAAAGCCAAGCCCTGACACCATGCATTGGAGCAGCTTCTCACCCAGAACAGGCATTTCCTCCAGTGCCGGAATTCACGACCTTTGGAGGAAGCCTGGCTCATTTCTGAGTGGTTCCCATTATTAGAGAATTCTTTGTTCTGTTGAATTCAAAATTGGCTTCCTCAAACATCTACCATTAGTCTTCATCTTACCTTTTAGAACAATGCAGACCCTCCATCACACAGTTTCTTAAACTATTGGAACTCTCCTGTGGGGGGGGGGTGATATAATGATGCTTTAGGCAGTAGTAGCCTAACTCCACTTGAACTTCTATTAGTCCTGATTTTCAGATGAAAGTCTAAGGTACAGAGAAGTTACGGAACTTGTCCATGGTCAGGTTGGGATTGAAATCGTTATGTGATTCCAGACCCTGTACTTTCAACTGGAGACCTTTAACCCACAGTTGTACTTACTGTATGGCTTTCTCACCTCCCTCTTTTTCTCAAATAGAACCAATATGAGCTGGTAAGTCCCATCCATGTCTTATTCAGATACTGGATACTGTTAAGATCACGTTGAGTGAGTTTGGCTTCAGAGTCACCTGGGCTTACATTTAACTCAAGAGACCCAAGATTATTTTGCTATTGCTGTTATTCAAACTAATTCATCCCATTCTGGTTTTCTACTTGATCTTGGAGTATAAAAGCCAGTTTTTATATGAATATATTTGTCAAAATCTTTTTCTACAATTTTGTAAAGAAAATGGATTTGCATGTGAGCACAGAGTATAATTGGATGGTTTAGAGTAATGAGATTGTGGGCAATTTTTCCTTACTTTCCAATTTCACTTGTGGTTGTTATGGTGTGAGTTGCAAGAAATGAGAACTGGTCAGGGGTAAGATGGACATTTTAGTTTGGATCCATCTTTCTAGCTTGCTGAGTGCTTTGTCGTCTTGATTCTGTCCCCCAGGGCTGTAGGTTCCTTCCCAGCTTTGCACTTTGTGCAGATGGAAAGTCTGCACATCTTCTAAGTTGTTGGGGTCACCGATGGGCAGCCTCAGAAGGCAGGCAGAGAGCACACTGTTCCATGTAACTAGAGACTGAGTATGAGGCTCTGTAGCACTCAGAAATAATGTGCAAGTAGTTGAGACTAATACACATAGGAGCCCATTGCCAGCCACGATCTGGTTCTGGGGTGCTGCTTATGAATTCTGGTTGGAGTGGACAGAGTCTATCCCTCAACATTTCAACAGACACTTTCTAAGAACCTGACCTGTGCTGGGCACTCTGCTAGGCTCTGGGGACATAACAATGAGTAAAATTAGTTTCTTTCTTTAATAACATAGTCAGTGGTGTGGTCTTGTCTGAGGAGCCTCTGTGAGCTGTGGACTGTAATCATATACTTATTGGTACACGGCCACAGGAATTGGATGTCTTCCCATCTGGAGGACATCAAGGACAAGAGGGATAATTTATTTCCATGTCACATCTTACTGTACATCAGGTCTGAGTCTTCTAACTGAAGTCCTACCTTTCCCCAAATGCTTGTCTTGTCTTAACGGGAGAATGGGAGAGGGATACTATATCCTCCTACTTCCTTACAGGTGAAAACCTTCAGTAATTTTAGGCGTTCTGAGCCTAGGCCTGATCTCTCTTGCCCAATGCTCAGAGCCCTGTTGGCTTTATTTCTTCCTTGGGTCTCCTTCAGGGAGGCCAACCTGTGTACTGTCCTGGGGTCTTCCATGCACCCCTCTCCTTGCCTTTGCACAAAGTCTCCCTTTCTAACCATGTCCTCCATGTTAGTTAGCTTTACATTAATACAATATTAGAGAAATTTTATAAAGACAAAAGACTTATTTTGCTTCATAATTTTGGAGGTTCCAGTCCATGGTTGGTTAGCGCCAGCACGCTGGGCCTACGGCAAGGAAGCACATTATGGTGGAAGTGCATGGTAAAGGAAAACCACTCACCTCATGGCTAAGAAGTAGAAGATAAAAAGAAAGAAATCAAGGGTCACCCAATCTCTTTTAAGAGCCCCCAGTGACAGAAAGACCTCCTATTGGGCCCTGTCCCTCTAAGGTTCTATCACCTTCCAATAGTGCTACACTGGCAACCAAGCTTTTAATATATGGGCCTTGGTGGGGTACCTTAACCACCCAAACTCTCTCCACCCTCAGCGCCCTTTCACCCTCTCACCAGCAGAGTCTTGTCTGTACAAGCCTCCCAAGGCCCCACGCACACACATTCGACTTCTCCATAAAAATTCCCTCGAGTGTTTCAACTCCTGCCAACTTCATTTCTTGATGGAGAGGGAAAGATGGTTCCCTCAAACTTTAGCCAAACTTTTTGTACGGTTATATCTTTTCTGATGTCCTTGCATATGGGTGAACTTACTTCCCGAGTGAGGCAGCATTTTATAACAGGACTCCTGTGGCACCTAGCAAGTGCTGCTTTCTCTTTGCATATGTATGTGGGCACATATGTGTGTGTGTGTGTGTGTGTGTGTGTGTGTGTGTGCGCGCACGCGCGCGCGCACATGTGGAGGCCAAAGGTCAATACTGAGTGTCTTCCTCAGTTTCTCTCCACTTTATTTTTTGAGACAGAGCTTCTCACTGAACCCAGAATTCACCAACTTGGATAAACTAGCTAGTCAGCAAGTTTGGCCAATCAGTTCCCTGTCTTTGCCACCCCCATCAGTGGGATGACGAGCACACACCACCACATCCAGCTTTTATGTGGATGCTAGAGATCCGAACTTAGGTCCTCATGCTTCTGTGTTTTCTGACAAGCACTTTACCCCCTCAGGCTTTCACGACAAACACTTTACCCGAAAAGCCATTTCCTCAGCCCTATGCTGCTATTTAAACTGGCTTTATACCAGAAAAAGAATTTAAAAATAGGTCTTTGATTTTTCTATTTTGCCTCCACTGTTCCTCTCAATGTACATTTTCCTTCTTGCTCAACTGGTCTCTTCACTTTCCTAAGTTCCTCCTGTGAAGAGACTTTCATTCTCCTACCATGAACAATAGGGCCAGTTAATCTGCTTGCCTTGTTCAGACTTCCCTGCCTAGACTGTAAGATTTCACAAGGGCTCCTCAGCACAGGGGCTTCCACAAGGTGAGAGACGCCCATAAATGATTATTGCTTTGGACAGCTTGGGGCACTTGACCACTATGAGCCATTTTTTTTTCCTAGGGTTCCTATAGGGGAGAGGCTGAAAATCAAAGGAAATGAGGCATGCAGCAGGTAGAGGAGGGCACAATCCTGTCTCTGTCTCGGTTAGCTCTTAAAAAAATAATACTCACTTTGCCCCTAGAGCCTTCTGCAAGGAAACTTTCCTCCCAGTGTTGTGGGCACAGGGATGCCAGCCCTAGCTTTGCTCTTGAGCATCCACCTTGGCTCTCACCCCCAGCAGAATCTTGCCCATTCTATAAAGATGTTTTCTTTTTTTGGCAGGTGAAGTCTGGAGCAGAACTTTAAGGCTTTCTGTCCTCCATGCTGCTCACTAGAAAAGAAGCTGTGAACTGTAAGTAACGTTGACTGGCGTTTTCCACATTGAATCGATACCGTTATGGGTTCAGGACCAGCCCTAACCTGATCTTTAACAGCAATACATTGTAGGAGAGGAACACTGAACAATGACCTCATTGTTCAGTCAGAATGTAAAATACAGTGGAGCTCTAATTAGATTATGTCGGAATGTGACAAAGAGACCCTGTAACATGACATGATGTTTAATTAGACTGTATTGATTAGACATAAAGGTGGACTTGATGTGTTATCTGTGTCATGAGTGCTTGGAAGGAAGCTCCCAAGTTTGCCAGAACAACCTTATCCTCATTGACTTCTGCCTGCGGGCTGAGCTCGGGATGCAGGGAAAGGAGGAAGTGGTAATATCAGACTGAAAACTGGGCCAAGTTCATAGCCCACACTTGCTTTTACAACTGGCTATTTCTGAGGAGGTGTGAAGGAGAGAAAGGAAATACTGCTGAGCACATCCCATCCATCAGCTCTGTGAGAGCTCCACCTGACGCTTATGATCATAGGCTCAGGTTGCTGCTCACACCTGGAAAGAGCCTGCCCACCTGTAGGTCCTGGCTAAAGTCCAGCCTCCTCTGTGGATCCATTCTTGGGAGCCCCGTGTAGATGTGGCCTCTCCCTTTCCTGGCACTCTGCAGCATTACCATGTTGCCCATTCCTTGGGTTGGCACTTTCCTGCGCTCTCTGGGTAAGGGATGGTGGTGGGGGAGGAGCTCCTGGCAAGGGAGGTCTGGGATTCCCACTTAGCTTGCATGCTGTTCCCTCTGCCTGATTGCCATTGGTGAATGTTAGCAGGTGACTGACTTATTCTGGGCAGCTAGTGTGGCTTCTCCACTCTGCTTCTGGGACTACCTGAGGCCAAGTTGCTGCTGCTGCGACTTTGATAGTACATTGGCTTTCAACCAGTCCATGGAATTATAAATGATTAACCGTTATCAGCACACATCTTCACCTCTGTGTAAAAATAGATTGACTGTAATGAGTATTTGAATAAATCATAAGAATGGCCGCTATGCAATGGGCTAACATCCTGCCAATGACTGCCCGGTGAGTGAGCAGGGCGCCGGCCCTCTGTCTAATGGCCTGCAATTCAGTGCTGGCCGCCTGGGTGAGTGATTGACGGGCCTTTGCTCCCAGGGCACCTCCTCTGCAGCCCTTGATCTGGAGTGGTCAGATCCCCAGGCTGAGGGGGCAGGGAAAGGTGCCTTCCTCCATCCTGTTCCAAGAAAGCCTGCCTAGAAATGGAGCTGATGGTGGGCAGGGGAGCCAGAGCAGAAAATAATGACCTCTGTGAGAATTGATGGCTCCTCACACCGGAGGTTAGAGGGACCTCATAAGTCAAGTCAAGTATGAGAAGCAAGCTGAGCGTGAACCTTAATGGGAGCTGAGAGTGGGGAAGAGATGATCTGCACCTTCCCTCCCCATTGTGGAGGACAGCTGGGCATCCTGGGTACTGGGCCCTCACACCCAGCTGAGAAAGCTCCTTCTCAGAGATGTGCTTGGGCCTGAAGTGAGTTTCCCCAAGAGCAGGACCCAAGGCTCTGTGATGGGCAGGATTCAAAGATCTTTCAGGCAGTGGTTTGCCTTTTGGAGAGGGAGGCAGAAGGGAAGGGGCTGCAGGCTCACAGTGCTAGGGACCAGGTAAGAGAAGGATAGCCTGAAGTTTCCAAAGGAAGTCCAGTGAGAGCTGGATTTGACTGGGAAATAAACATTCCAATATAATTCTAAGTGGTGTCTTAGATACTAGGCTCTGTAACAAATCGTTCCCAATACACAGTAGCTCAACATTTATTCTGCATACATACTCTGTGAGTCAGGAATTTAAACGGGGTCTGGGGAGGACCAAGTCTGGGGTTATAGCTGGGCAACTCACAGCTGGGTAGTGGAATCATCTATAGGCTTTTTTGAACTTCAAAGCTAGCTGTTTGCTGAGACATTACCTGGAGCTGTCAGCCAGCCCCTTGTGGCCTCTCTACATGGCCTGGGCTTTCCTACAATATGGCTGCCAAATTCCAAGGGGAAGCATCCCAAGAGGAAAGCAAAAGACAGCTAGAAGCTTCATTATCTTTCATGGCCTGACCCTGAAGTCTCTCACACACACACACCACCCATATTTCACTCTGACCATTAGAACAGGTATGAAGGTCCATGACACCCCCCCCCCCCCCCGCTCCATAGAGTGTTGGTATTGCACTGAAAGAAGGGCAAGAATGGGGTAGGGACCTTCCCCCCTGGAAGCTTGTTAGCTGAGGTAAGGAGCCTTCCACCACCAGGAAGCGTGAGAACTGAGGAGATGAACAACTCCTTGCACATCAGCCAGGTGAAACCACATAGGAATAGACAAGATGAACAACAGTGCTGCTTCCACAGCGAGCCTGACAACCAGCACCAGAGTGATGGAGACAGACACTGAAGATACTCAAATCATACCAAAGCAGAAATCCAGAAGCTGCTGAGAGCTGAATGTGAAAGTAGGCGTAAATCACACTCACTATGGCTCAGGGAATTTTGCAGAAGAGGGGGCAGAAAGATTGTAAGAGCCACAGAGTGAGAGGGAATATCCAGTGGCATTTCCCCTCCCCTACAATACAACCCATGGTGAATACCAGTGATCTCACTGAGGAGGGAAATGATGGTACCAACACATGATGTGTCCATACACAATTTCTACTTAATAAATCAAAGAAGGGCAAGAATGATAGAATATTTATATAGCCATCCCTCTTCATCAGTTGGGGATGGTTCTGAACTCCCTGCAGATGCGAAAATCTGCTGCAAATACTGGCATGTGTAGTATTTGTTATGGCCTATGCAACCCTCCCATGTACTTTATTTCAAAAAATATATTTGTATTTATTTATTTGAGAAAGTGTGTGTAAGTGAGCACAGGCATGCCAGAGTCTCCTGCTGCTGCAAATGAACTCCAGACACATGGGCCACTTTGTCACCTGGCTTTATGTGGGTACTAGGGAATCAAACCTGGGCCACAGGCTTTGCAAGTATGCACCTTTAATTGCTGAGCCATCTCCCCAGTCCCTCCCATGTACTTTAAATCTTTTCTAGATTACTTATAAAACTTAATAAAATGTAAATGCTGTCTAAACAGTTGTTATATGGTTTGTTTGGGGATTAATAACAAGAAAAAGTCTGTACTTACTCGGTATTTTTTCAAATATTTTCCATTTGTGGTTGGTTGAATTGTGATCTATCCTTCAGATTTGGAGTTCACTTTATACTGCTGTACCCATCTTTGGAGACCACGATTTACCACAACTGCTAGTGATTTAACTATTTCCCAGAAAAAGTGAAACTGACCCTTTCTGGAAGGAAAGAAAGCTTAGTTTTGGATAAATCTAAATGCCCCTTGCTTCAGAGTGTCTAAGTAGAGAGAACTCTCAAGGCCAAACTCGAATTTTTCCCATGGGTGGTAAGGTGGTGCTGGGAGGTCCAGTGATGATAGAAACCTTGACCTTATGGTCCATCTCAGTGAGAGTGGGTCCAGTTTGCAAACCATAGCTTGAAATATCAGATCTAAAGGGCACTAGATCTGTGACCAGGGGCTCCACATTTCTAGAGCTTTTGTTCACATCAGGGCTTCCCACATCTCCATTGCCATGACCATCAAAGCTGGGGTAGGTTCCAGCCAAAGATTAGAGCTTAAAAAGCTACAAGAAATACGTGCAACTGTGATCCCAACAGGCCTATGACACTGGGAGGCAGAGCCAGGAGAATCCAAAGCTCCTAGGCCAGGTTGTCTGGCATTTGCACTCGCAAGAGATCCTGTCCCAAAAAAGATGGAAGAAGAGCACAGATACTTCAAGGTTGTTTTCTGACCTTCACATGACTCTGTCACAAGCACATACCCATATACATACACAATACATTATACATACACACACGCAAATAAATAATTTTTAAAAAATTAAAACAAAAAGCTACAAGGGCCAGGCATGGTGGCTCAGACCTATAGTCCCAGCACTCAGGAGGCTGGGTAGGAGGGTCACTGTGAATTTGAGCCCAGCCTGGGTCTACAGAGTTAGTTCCAGGTCAGCCTAAGCTAGAGTGAAACCCTATCCCCAAAATAAAAACAATAAAAAGAAAAAACCCACAAGGGACTTGCAGAGGATGGGGAGCTCTGGCAGTACCTTGCTTCCCAGCCCCTTAGCCCTTTGTGGCTCTGCCTTCTCCGTGGCCCTGGAGGCCATGCCCTAAGGAACCACCTCCCCTCCCAAATGCTGACAGGTACTGCTGAAGTTCAAAGAGAATCAGCGCTCTGGCTGCCTGGTTGTGACTTAAGGGCATAGAAACAAAATCCTAGTCACCAGAGAGTACTAACAGAACCGTCCATCCTACCAAAGGGCTGAGATCTGAGAATGGCTAGTCCCACAAGGGAGAGGAAGGGAAGGGAGGGATATGGAGACCTTGGTTTCAATGAAAAGGTACTGGGAATTATCTTTCTTCCACATTATGTCAATATTAGTATTAGTCAACAATGCTTACTGGGCACTTCCTACATGCTGGGCGCTATGCTAAGCTCCTGGGGTGCATTTTCTCATTGCACCCTACTTTATGTGATTCTATTATTATCTCTATATGTACAGAAGAGAGATGTACTTGTTTCTCTTGGAAACAAGAGAAATAACTTAGGAAGGAAGTTTATAGCAAACTGAAATGCAACTTAGATCTCTCTATTACCAAGACTTGTGCAATTGTAGATATGGGTTGAAATACTACACTGAACTCCATTAATATGTACAATTAATAAATGTTCACAAAAATTATTTCTTTAGAAAAAAGATGAAAGCCAGTCTTAGTGTACTCTCTATAAAATGGGAATGTCTGATGACATCATCCACACTGTCACCTTTAGTTCTCAGATTCTAAATGTGCAGGTGAGAGTCTGGGAACTTGCTTAGGTCTAGTTAAAACAAGCCCTCTTTATAGACACAAATTGATATGAAAAGATGGAATGATTTCCTGTTTTTCCCTCTTTATGAAAGAAACTTGGGTCAGGAAACTAGTGTTTAATCTAGGCAAGTGAAGGCAACAGACTGTATCGACTTCCAGGACAGCTGTGGAGACTCCATGAAATCCAACTGTGAATGTGATTAGAGCCATTCCTTGCACAGAGTAGGTACTCAGTGAAGGTTTAGATATGCATTTCCTCAGTAAAGAAACAGAGGAAGTGGAAAGAAAGATCTTTTTTTTCCCATTGCTGCTGAGAGATGGTCAAGAATCTAGCCTTGAACTGTACTTGCCATAAAAGTTCACTCATAAACTATTGATATTTTAATAATACACATTAGCATCTTGCCCTTTGACAAATGAATATTGAATGAGCAATAAAGAGGCAAAAAAGTAACCAGGTACATGGCTTGGGAGAAGCAAGAGTCATAGGTGGTTGTTCAAAGCATGCACCATTTCCAGAGACCTTGTGACTCACCCCTCTCCCCCAAGATCCCTGGAAACAGCTCTTCCAAGCAGCCCCAGAATCCAGCCAGATCAGCCCTATCTGCAGGGTTTGTCTTCCTTTTCCCTTCCTCTTGGCTGCAGGGGATTTAGGAGAGGAGAGAAGACCGTTAAGAGCTGCTAGAGGGACAGGGTTTTATGCCATGTGGAGTACCCTGCTTGGGTCTTCCATCACTTCTGCTAGCAGTGTGGTTTCACCCTGGCACAATAGCTCCAGCCTGGTAGTGTCCTGTGGACAGTTCAGTGAGGCCAGAGCTGGCCCCATCTCCCTCTTTCCTCCAGCAGGTCTAGTTGGGAGCCTCTGTTGGGGAGTGAGAGGTAGAGAGGGTGCTTGGGTTTGGAAGTCAGAATTCCGTGCCTCCTCCTGCCTCCAGCCCCATGGCCACAGCCTCCAGGGTCTTGCAGCCTCCATGGGGTCTGGGATCCTGGATTGTTTGGCGATCTGTGACAGGGGCTCTTCGCAGGTCCGGCTTAATTGGTGTGATTTAATGGCGTTTTGGCGGATTCAGATTTATATGGGGTTCTGAGCTGCAAATCTGCTTTCTAAATGTAGAATTTTTGTGGAGTGGTAAAAAATAATGGCTGTTCTGTGATTCCTGCCTCCCAAGCTAGGAGATTGCAATTTACATTATGCAAATAGACATTATGCAATCAAGGCACTTTAGCGGGAATCTGGCGGAGGAGAGGCTGCTGATGAGATGCCGGGGTCTGCAGCCCTAACTGGAGGGCCCCCGGAAGAGCTGAGAGGCAGTGGGGAGGAGGTGGGCGGGGCGGGGTGGGGGTGGGGTGGGGGAGATCCAAGAGTCTGTTCCCCAGGCCTGCCCTGAGATGAACGCTTCCCAGGAGCTGCCAAAGCGGCTCTCAATTAATGGCTTTGTTTAATCATACCCCCTGTCCAGAAGAGTATTGTCTTACGGATAATTTCGTTTGCCTAACGAGATTTTGCTAATTAAATCTCCTTTCAGTTGGTGTGACTATGCCTGCAGGAGAGGGGGCTATTTGGAGTCTTCCCCATAAACCTTTCTGGAGAGGGGCTTAGAAGGAGGGATGGGGAAGGCAGGGGAGGGAAGGAGAGGGGAGGAAAGAGATGGGAAGAGAAGGAAAACCTGTGGGTTGTGAGCAGCTTTGAGTAGGAAGCTCAGGCTGCCCACCCAACCCATTTGTCCATGGAAATGCAGCCGTTCATAAACCCTCACCCAGCAGAAGGGCTTTTCTCCTCCTCCGTGGCTCTTAGCATCTCCACTAATAAGTCTCCATTCTCAACTTCTCCCCAAATCCTCAGGGGGAACAGTAAGGCTCTGAAAGAGGTTTCCAAGAATTGACAAACACAGCTCCCAGAGGCTCTGGCCTAGGGGTCAGTGCTGGGCTCGTTGTGGGACCTCTCCCCTGTTTTCACCAGCCAGTCTGTCTTCAAGGAAGGAAAAGTTGCTCCCTAAATTGGCGATTTCTCCAGGGATAAGTAATTGCACAAATCAAAGGGAAGACCTCCTTGTCAGAGCCATTCCTCATCAGGGCCAGTCAAGGAGAGCTTCCTCCACGAGACAAGCCCAGTACTGAGCCTCATATAGTAATTCCCCTTGTCCCCGTTTTGCTTTTCCTGGTTTCAGTAACCTGACATCAATAGAAAAATATAGAAATAAACAATTCACATGTTTTGAATGACATTACAGTATGTGGTAATAATCTATAATAAAGTTATACTTATTCTATTTTATTAATTATCATTAACCTCTTACTTGCCTGATTTATAAATTAAACATTATCATAGGTATGTATGTGTAGGAGAACATAGTGTATACACACACACATATGGAGAGAGAGAGAGAGAGAGCAAATTTGTTACCAGCTGTGGTTTTAGACATCTGCTGAGAGTCTTAGAATATATTTCCTGTAGATGAGGCAAGACTCATCTACATATACGTGACCATGTCACTTGTGCTTGCCATCCTCTAGTGGCCTTTTACAGTTAACAGCCTGAGGGTCAGCTTCCTGCTGACCATGGGTTGTACACTTCAATCTTGGTCTACTTTGCCAGCTCCACCCCTCCCTAGCTGCACTTCCTCCCTGTGCACAAACCCTCAGACACACCGCAATGGAGATCCCAGGTGGGCTGACGGAGCAGGTTCCCCCAGTGCTTTGTACCTTTCTGCCTTGCTGCTTCCCTCTGTGGAACCCCCTGTCCAGGTCCATCCCTGCTCCTCTGCTAGTAGCTTCTCAGTGGCTGCCTGCTCCTCAGTCTTTCCTGTCTCCCACCCTTCCCTGCTGCCTGATCATAGGACCTAAGAGTTATGTTAAGGACTAGATCTAATGTTTCCTTAATCCTAACACCTACAATTATGCCTGGCTGAGAGTGAAGTGGATGAGCCAAATAGAGAGGGTGAAGTGATGGAAAGGTAAGTTCTCCCTCACTCACCACAGCAGTAGAAGGATAATCAAGAAGCTGATTTCTGCTGAGTCCATGCAGAGTCACCTGCCCATCACCTTTATTTCATAGGAAGAAAGTACTTCCTTTGGCATTCCCACCTGAGTGCTTGGCCCTGTGTGCTGTGTGCCAGCACCTAAGTTTACACATGTGCACGTGGACCCTGTGAGGTGGGTGTCACTTTAGCAGAGGGAACTGCAGCTTCTCTGTCCTCATTAGAGGGCCAGGCCAATGACCATCACAGTAGGAGCTTCCTGTAGAGAAGGGAAATTCCCACGCTGTCTTCTTCCCATCTATTCATCCATCTTGGCTGACCTTAAGTCACCTTGGAAGTGTGCACTTTCTAATTCCTCCAATGCCCAGGGCTCAAGCAGGTACCAGGCTGCCTGAATATGCCTATAAATCTCTGTCTTTTGTGTGCTGGTGCTGGAGTTAGTGCAGGGCCCAAGATTGTTTTGGTGGTTGGTTTGGGGCTTGTTCAGGATTGTTGTCCAGCTGGGTGTGGGCACATCAGGTGTGGAGGAGTCTGTGTTCCATGTGGGAGAGGATTAACCCAGGAAAAGGGACCCAGATCTTCATGCATGTTTCTGAAGAGGATGGTGCTGTGTTTGTTATTCTTGCTTCCTCGGTTTTGGTGCTCCACTCGTTGCCTTGTCTGTCAGTGGGCTGTCTCTTCGTCCAAGCTTGCATTCATCTGAACAGCCTGGCCATGCTGAGGTCTTAGTCTATACTATAGTGTTTCAGTTGGTACTTCACAAATATTAGGCAAATGTATGAGTGAAGGTTGAGCATTATGTGTGCTGTGGTGTGAGACAGACTGGGTTTGAGCCCTAGTTCTGTTAAGTTCTTATCTGGGACCTTGCAATTTAATTCTGTCACGTAGAAGCAAGAATAATCGTACTCCCCATTCTGTCTTTTTGGAAGGCTTGTGGGTGAAAGAATTTAAGATATGTGAAAGTGTTGTATAAACTATGAAACACAGTACAAGTATAAGAGACTATTATGATGGTTATTATACTTGAAGTGCTCATTGTGTTTGAAAATTAGGGATTGTGTTTTCAGGAATATAAAATCATCCAGGCCTGATTTGAACTCTGAGACTTACAGAACAATCATAAGAATTGAGGCTAGATTTGCCTGGCTATGGGACCTTTCAAGGACCCAGGCATTAGCCCAAAGACCTCTGCCCTCTCTCCTTTAAGTTGACTATCCCTAGAATGAGTGTGAGGCCATGTGACTATTTTCTCCTGTGTCTGCCATTCCAGAGGCTTCTATGTAGCATTATTTTGTAAACACTGTCCCTTTTACCAAGAATGCCTTTCCCTTATCCATTAACCTTTTAACCACCACCCCTCATGTCAGGCTGCTGCCCCATCTCTGGCTCCTAGGTTATCAGGTATGCCTACCTCCCTTGTACCTGGGACTATTAATGTCTGCCTCCCTACCACAGTGTGCAGGAACTCAGCTCCAATGCATGTGAGTGACTGGCCTCAGCTAGCTGGGCAGAGACCTCCAGGTTGCAGCTGCATCTGCCTGTTGCTGACCCCTATAGGTAAGCAGATTCCCACCTGTGAAGGCAGATGCTGCTTACCTCCTCCCCAGCTCTTCCAGAAGAATCTGTCTTAGCAGGATGGGCCCCAGCTGCTGGAGGATCTGCTGAAAGCCCTCCTAGGGACCTGGTTCCTTTGCCTTCTCCTTGGTTAAGTCCTCTTGTCTTCTGCCTGCTCTGGGCCTCTTCCCCAGGACTCTCCTGCTCCCAGCCTCAGGCAGCCTCTCCATAGTGCCAGGGGGCTGGGAGGCTTTTCATTACCAAATGCACTGAACCTATTTGTGAGTGTTTTGCAAAGTGTTTAATCCAAGGTGTTCCCTCAATTAAATTAGTGCAAACATCTGTGTCCCACATCCACCTCCATTTGCATTCTGTGCCATTTATTACAGCAGGAAATTGGAAGGCACCTTAGGAATACTTAGGACTGAATTAGGCTAGGCTGGGGTAGGCATCAGGGGGAGGGCAGAGTGCTTGGGAGGTTGGCCCACAGGCAGATCCATCTCCAGGTTGGGACTTGCCAGAAACCAAGTCACTTTCTGGTGCAGAAGACACTGCAGGGGTTGGGGAAGAACAGCCAGTATCTGGGCTGGGGATAACCTGGTCTCATGGGGGAGACTGGGTTTAATTAATGCCCATGGTCCCCACCTGGAGCCAAGTACCTACAGAGGCAGTAGGAGTTCACTATTAACTTTGAACCTAATTTTAAAATCTAAAGTGTACAACACTCAAGTGGGTGTTTCCCCAGAGGATCCCTTCCTTGCTGAAAGGTGGTTTTGACATCATGAAAGTGCTTCACCTTGGTGACTGGCTATACATGGGTGGTGGTGGGGCAGCTTCCCATACCCTATACCATGCATTTCCCATGACTATAAAGTGTGTCTGGTGCATTAGGAGTTCTACTATCATTCTAATCTAGGAGAGATGGCCAAACGGTCTATGTGACAGGCACTGAGGGCACAGTATCTGTGGTAACCCTCCACCAGCCCTCTGAGACCCGCCTCAGAAAGGGAAGCCATATGCTCACAGGGTGACAGCTAGAAAGTGGAGCAGACAGATTTGCGCTTAAGTTTCCATGGCTCCAGAGACTGTTTGCCTCTGCTCTGGGGATGTGGCTCTCCTTAGCCATTGGGATTGGCTTTGAATGGAGATCCTTCTATTTCCCTATTTCCTGGCCTGGCTGCACAAGAGTCCTGCCTGCTCCTAGGAAGACTTAGCTTAACCTAGGACTCCCGAAGACCTGTGATGGCCAGCTTGGGCCTGCAGCTGACTCACAAGAGGCAAATAAACCTCTGAGTGTTGGGTGTTGGGGCAGCGAGAGAAAGAGGGAAAGAAGTCCAGTGAGGAAGAGGCTTATGAGTTGCTTAAGAGATCTCAGAGATAACTGAATTTTCATCACAGAGTGGGGAAACTGAGGCTTAGAGGAGGCAAGCACTTGCCTGAAACAGAGGTTCTAGTGAAAGAGACCAAACTGGAACCTGGGGCTTCCAGCTTCCAGGGGACAATGTCAGGATCTCAAGAGGATCGGTTGGGTGTTACCTATCCTAAATGCAGAATGTAAAATCCAGCTGGAGCAAGGAGGGGGGGGGGAGGATGAGAGACTTCCATGGGTTCATCTAAGAAGGATCTTCTGAGCCACCCCTAACATGGAAGCCTCCAGGGCAAGAAGGCAGCTGCCTCCTCCAGCCTGGGCCCTGGGAGGAAGGTCCTTATTAGCTATAGGAGTTTCACCTACACACTCCAGGATGGCAGAACAGCCAGGACAGTCTCTGGACATTGGCCTGGCACTTCCTGATGGCACCCACCCTCTACCCCTAGCCCAGCTTGCTCTATCTCTGAAGGGAGGTCAGGGTCTAGGTTAAAACCCCAGCCTTCTCATTACCCTCTCACCGTATGTGACTCTGTCCTAGTCTTGGCTTCTCTAGAGTGACAGGGTTGTTGGTAAATTAAAGGAGATGACTAGCATGCATGGTCTTGGTTAGGGACTCAGGACACCTGTGTGAGCGGTGGGTCCTGTTGCCCACCTTCCCCTCTTAGACCCTGTTTGGTTCTAGGGGCTGGGATGTGTGGAGGTGAGGATAGCCACCCTGGTTTCAGCTCTCCCTCCTAGCTCTTCTCTTCTCTCCCCTCCCTCTCTCATCAAAAGACTTTAATAAATGCATCTCAGCATGTGGCTCTGCCTGGGGCTTTATAAGAATGAATTGCTTATCCCAGCCCTTACTTTGAGAAATGACAATCTCTGATCAAAATGCATTTATTAAGCACTGACTGTGTGTAGCACCCAGCTCTAGGCACAGCTGGTCATCCTGAAAATGGCCACAACCCCAGGTTTCTTGTCACCTCCCAGGAACGGGCAGTCCCTGCTTTCTTTGGAATTGCCAAATTCTAGGGCAGGCTGCCTTTCCTAGCAGGCTTTGGGTTTCTGGATTCTTTTGGGCCTCTCCACTTCTATTCTGGGCTTTCTCTTCCTAGAGTGTCCTTCTTCCCTCTCTTCTTTACTCCCTCCTTCCCTTCCTCCTTCCCTGTCACCCTTCCTCCCTCCTTTCCCTGCTCTGGTGAGAACTCAGTATCTCCATGATCAGGGCTCAGTATACAATTGGCATCCTTCTATGATGTCTTCACAGTAGGTCTCAACTATGTCTTACCCAGAGATGCCTCAGCTCTAGTAAGAGTATGGGATCCTCAAGCCAGCCTATGCCTGGGGGCATCTTGTCCATTGCACCTCAGGACCCCTCATGCTCAGCCTCTCCCCAGCAGAGAACATTTACACCCTTATTAGAAGTAGCTTATATGTTCCTTTCCCATTGAGCTGGGGGCAGTACAGGGTCCAGAAGTGGGGCAGGGGCTTCAGTAGCTCATGTCCCTCCTGGCACGGTGCCTGGCACATTCTGATTGATGGCACATGTTTGTTCAATGCAAGAATGAACAGGAGTGGAACTACTAGTTTATCTGGTTTTCCATATTCTCGAGGACTCTGAGCTTTCCTGCTCCAGGGTCCTGATGGACATAGAGGCATATTTGTCACCCACTGCTGGAAATAGTACGACCACAGAAGAAACAGAGTTAATGTCTGCTTGGCACACTGAGAAAGCTGGAATTACTTTTGTGTGGCAGGCCCCCAGATTTCCAGATACTGTTGTTGTACATGATAAGCCTCAAGAACGGAGTAAGAAAGATGGGCCTTTGAGATAAGACAAGAGAGCAGTTTAACTCTGTATTTTAAAAGCTCTCATCTTGTTTAAACCTTTATTTGTAAATGTGCTAGAAAAGACATCAATACTGGTAGTGTATATCCACTTCTATGCACGTTTATATGTGTAAATCTTGAGAGTATAGTGACCATTTTTACTGATAGAATTGTCATAGCATCCAAGGACCGTGGACTTGGGCCAGGCCCAGTGGGAGGCTGCTTCATATTTCCTCATTTATCTTAGCATGGCCTCACCTCATGCCTAAAGCTTTTCACCCTGAATCTTGCTTGGTGACAAATTCCTTAAAGAAAGGAACTTGAAGATCCCACTCCTCATGACTCTCCAGGTTACGGTACCTGGCAGGCACTTACAGATAAGTATTGCTGCAATAATACTGGTTTGAGTTGACTAAGACAATTGGGCAAACTTTTGAAGACTTTAAATTTAATTTTTACTTAATTCTTCCTTTGGTACATCTGATGGGTCACTAGTAAAACAGTACTCAGCATAAATAAACAAGTAGGGGACAATTTTTAAAAATTGTCATTCTTCCTAGATACTCTCCCAGCGGTGACAAATTTGAGATCTTGATTCTGAAGATATTTATGTTCCTTTTTTAAAAACAAGCAACAAATGAAACAAAATAATCAAGAAATTGTCCTTATGGAAATTTTCAAGCAGACTTGAAGACCCAGATGGAGTGGTGTCCTCTGCTGCCCCCATTCACTAAGGTTATTTGGAAACCAACCCCAGACCTCCTGTCATCTCTGCAAAATATTGCAGACTCATAGCCTTTGAGGAACAAACAGGCCTCTGAACCAGTGCCAGTGTGTGGTAGGAAGTACGCTGGGCCCCAGTGGGCATAGCCAAGGTATAGAGCAAGCTGGAGGCCTTGCACTCCCTGGGGGAAGAAGAGAGGGGCCAGGAATGGTTTTTGTCAATAGGTTGGGTTGTTCTGCCTAGGGTTGTTCTAGGCTCCTGTGTGGAAATTTCAGAACCAGAGAGGGGACTGATAAGATGAGAACATGGAAGGAAGACAGGCCAACGAGACAGTTGTGTATCTGCCAACATGAGAAGACTGGGGCCCCAAGGCCTGAGCTATCGTTCTTGTGCTACAAGAGAGCAAGAATAGGGCTCAGGCTGAGGAGGCTCCTCCCTCCACCTCCTGGCACCATATAGAGGGCTGGCACTGTGCCAGGCTGGGCCTGCCTCTTCCACACTCCCAGATTTCCATGTCCAGGAATAGCACATACTGAATCCTCAGTGGGCCCTGGGCTGTGGGCACCCTCTCTCCCCCACAGAAGCTTCCTGGAGGGGCCAGCCGCCTGCAGCCCCTCGAATCATGGTCCATGGCATGTGACTTCTTTCTTCCTGTACAAGTTGAGCACTTGCCACCCTGCTGTCTGTTTTTCCTTGCTAAGGTTCAGTTCTAATTATGTTGATTTTCTTCATCCCACCCCTCCTGGAAGCTTATTAGGTTGAATATTTTTATTTATTATCATTTCGCCCAACTCCTGCCAGCATTTCCAATTACTCTCCCCGCTTCCTTGTAATTGTCTTTCTGTAATGGCTCTGAAACAATTGCGCTAAATGAGGTGTCTCCTGCAAGATGAGAGTCTCACTTCATTAAAGGCTAATGTATTCTCAGCTCCAGCTCTGTGGGGCTAGCTTGGAAGGAAGACATTTAAACAGCTTCTTTTATTTTATAGGGAGCCACTTTTCAGCGAGCAAGATGTCTGTGGGGTATATGTATTTGTGTGCGTGTTGCCTAGATTTTAATTTAAAGAAAGTTTATGAAATTGTAGAAGTCCCCCTATTGATGAAACTGTTGTCAGGTAGCTGGGATTCAAGAGAAGGGAAGGAGACCCTTCATGCACACATACCCCCTGTTTTGCTGCCAGTCCCTATTCCTTGGCACTCTGTGCACTGGATTATCCCCCAAACCTCTTCATGTCTCTGCCTTACCTTTATCTCTTGTGCTGTGTGGCCAGATTTCATGGTGCGGCTGCGCTCTTGTTAATGCATTGTTTTGTAGAATGAAGTCTTTTCTGTTTATATGTTCTGACACATTCTCTCACTTTTCCATTTGTTCATTTGTTCGTTGTCTGTTCATTTGTCCTTTTGTCATTCATTCAGCACAAGTTTATTGCCTACTGTGTTCAGGCTTCATTCAGCTGGGGCTGTGTCCTTTTGGAGAAAGAGAGACAGATGATTGGTAAGCAGGCACCTCGGGTGCAATACAGTAAGTACTGTAATCAGACACAGGCAGGTACTTTGTGAGCAGCCAGCAGGGCTCCTCAGAAAATCCCATGGGATCCAGGGAGGCTCCTAGAGGCAGGGTGGTCTGCACTGATACCTGGAGGATGAGGAGTCAGTAAAGTGAAAAGGGTGGAATAACTTTGTGAATCAAGTCCTAGTCATCCAGGATAGCTTGGCAGGTGAGGAGAGGTGCAGAGTGTTCATCTGGAAAGTGTTATGGGACAAAGGCTGTGTTGAGAGGTGGGCTGGACATCAAGGAGGGCTGGAAAGGTGTTCTCCTGAGGGGCTGGTTGTGGAACATTGAGGAGTTCTAAGCAAAAGGTTTGGCATATTTGTGTTTTGGGAAGATAATTCTGTTTTCAGCATGTACAATGGCTCAGAGAGAGGCAAAAACAGAGGCAAGGAGATCTTGCAACCAGCTGTTGGGAGAGATCATAATGACCTGCCGTGGAGTCAGGGAAGCTGTATCTATTTGTGAGGTGCCCAGATGGTTTTATGAGCTTGGAGTAGGGATGGCCAGAGGGAGAGAGGACTTGGAGGAAGAGGGCTAGGTTTCTGGGCTGGGCAATTGGTGAATGTGTTGGAGGGTCCTGAAACCAGGACAGGGTGTGACATAGTGAGAGGTCCATGCAGCCCTCAGGGTGTTGGACTACCAGGCTCAAATCCCAGCAGATGCTGGTACTTTGGTTAGCGTCACCATTTACAGCTAAGGACCTGTAGCATCTTCCCCAGTGGGGGCTGTGGGCTGTATGTGACTATCTGTCTGCTTACTCCTTCTCTGAAGCATTTCTAAAGCTCCTCGATACTGACCAGACTTTCCATTGCTATGGCAAATATATGAGAAAAATTACTCAAAATGAGGAGAGAATTATTTTGGCTCATGGTTTCAGTATGTGGCTGGCTCTGGGTTGATGTAGGACAAAGAATGATGGTGGAAAGAGCACAGAGCTGCTCACCTCATGGTGGTCAGAAAGCAGCAAGAACAAGGACGGGTCCTGGGACTTATTATAGCACCCAGTTACCTACCTATGATGACTTATTTCCTCCAACAATGTCCCACTTCCTATTTTCCATCAGCTCCTAACAAAGCCATCAAATAATAATAGATCCATCAGGTGTGGTGGTGCATGCCTTTGATCCCAGCACTTGGAAGGCAGAGGCAGGAGGATCTCCATGAGTTTGAGACCACCCTGAGACTATATGATGAATTCTAGATCAACTAGGCTAAAATGAGACCCTACCTTGAAAAAACAAAAAAAAAAAAAAAAAAGTAGCTGAATTCATTGATTAGGTCAGAGTTCCCATGACCCATCTACCTCTCAATGATTATATTGAGGCAACCAACCTTTAAATACAGGAGGCTTTTGAATGATACCTTATATCTGAACTATAACTCCAACTTCCACCCCAACATCAAACCTATGCCAAGGCCTCCAGGGTTACCCCACGGCTCTCTCTTTTAAATGAACTCTCAGTTCAGAGTTGAGAAAGAGGAGAAAGGCTCTTCCTGATAAGTTTGGGTTAGAAGGGAAAATATTAAGTACAACCAAAAGTGTCTTTTTGCCTCTGAGACATCTTCCTGTGGTTATTAGTGTTTGCCAGCCACAGTGGTGTAATAGAAATAAAAATCACAGTCACACTTGCCCATGTTTATCAACGTGGGTACCCTTCCATGCATTCACATATGCCGTCACATTTGGTTCTCATATCAGTTCTGCCACATAGATGCTATCATCTCTACTATGAAAAGGAGGAAACTGAGGCACACACAGAAGCATAAGCAGGTCTGCAGGACACTCCAGCCTGCACTTCCTTCTCAGAATAAAAGCAATGAGGGAGTCTGGCCAGAGCAGAGGCAGCCTGGGTACCTCTCAAGCCCAAGAGAGCTAGCTTGGCTCTCTGCCCCCCTTTACTGATTCCTTTACTGCCTTCATGAGGACAGGTCCTTCCAAGCCCAGTGCAAATGCCTCTGAGTAACCCCTCCCACACACACACCAGAGCTTCCTCTCTGGTTCCCAGAATACATGTACTGCTTAGTTAGAACTCTGCTGATTTGCTGTTATTTCTTTGCATGTCTGTCACCTCCACTCTACTGTGGGTTTTCCAAGGAAGGGATCTTGGCTTCCTCTTCTGGGCACTCAGCACAGAGGCTGGCACACAATAGGTTTTGCTCAGAGGGGAGGGGAACCCTAGAGACCACAGTAAAAGGTCTCCAGTTCTTCTGTCATCAGCAGAGGAGCAGGGTCCCAGGTGGACCCCTGGAGGTAGTT
>PVHP010003632.1:0-43809 GCA_004024765.1 Zapus hudsonius
GCACAGTGACTTCTATAGCACAGAGGTAAAAGAATGCAGAAGAAACTCTATTTTTTTTCTGAAAACTGCTGTCTGGCCAGCTCTGCAAACAGAGCAAACTGAAGAAAGGGTTCAAAAGAATCAAGTGAGGACTTAAATTTTAATTTGTGCAAATGCATATAGAAACCATGAAATTAATCTGTTCTGCATTGGGTGTTACCCAAATCCTGAACATTTTAAGTAATAAGTGGCCAACATTTCTTTCAATTATACAAATACAACACACAGTTGGATGACAGGTGTTCTGCTTACTGGCTGGTTTTGGAACTGTTTCTCACCTTCAATTTAAAACAGCAAATATAGACATTTTTAAGATGCAATCTTTCCTACAAGAAAAGTGACATATTTATTATGACCCTAAAAATATCAAAAATATTCTATGTGTAATCAGGGCAAAATGGCAAAATGAAGGTCAAGAAGATGGTCCACTCAGTGGACCACTACAAACACACCTGTGCACTGAAAGAGTCTCTGGGGCATCACTTCATGAAATCTTGAAGCAGCTAGGAAAACACCCCATTAAGACTTCTGCTTTGCTGTGTTTCCAACATGGAACTAGCAACCGCTCTGAGGAGGATTAAGACTTAAACTTCACTTGTGTTTAAGGCCAGCCTGGGTAACGGATGAGACCTTATCTCTGAGACAGTAGAAAAAGGGCTGGGGTTTAAACTCACTAATAGTGTGCTTGCCTAGCATATGCAATGGCCTCGGTTCAACCCTCAAACAAAAAAAAAAATCATATGCGTCCTGAAGCTCTTCTGAAATGTACAGGTAAGGATGTCAAAGATTCAAGTGCATTATTGGTCAATGTACATCCACCTCAGAATATGGTCCCTGTACAGTGACTTTCTCCTATTCAACCAGGGTCAGCAATTCTGTCTCCCAGTTGTAATATCTTAAAGATTTCTAGGGCCATAGTCCTTTCAAGAAGCAGTGGTCTTAATGGCCAACTACTGAGGTCAAACTTAGGACTTCACTGAGGACCGTCCACTCCTGATGTTCTGTGTCACTACGGGAGCTCAATGTTTCAGTTCTCCAAAGGGGAAAGTGGCTTTCAAAACACCTATTAACTCATGTAATCCCCACAACTGTTGTCGTTGAAGAAGATATTTCAACTTGTTTTGTACATATGAAAAAATTGAGATTCAAAGGTATGAAATAATTTTCCCAAGACCCTACAGGAAAATATGATGTAGACCGAATTCAAATCCAGATCTAAAGGCTCAAATTACAGAGTTGTTTTTACTATATAAGCACTATTAAAAGATTTTGACAAAATTGCATGTTATGGGATGGGGAGATGACTCAGTGGTTAAGAGCATTTGCCACTTAAGCACCAGGGCCTCTGAGACCAGAGACCACCAAGTTCAACTCCCCAGAATCCACATCAACATCTGGGCATGGACAGGCATGTCTGTAACCCCAGTTAATGAGCAATGGGGCCAGGGAGACACTGGAGTTCATTGATGGGCAGTAGCTCTGGGGTGCTGGAGCTGTCTCAAAGAAAGAAATATGCAGATAAATGATAAGAGGCAGATGCCTGACATTCTCTTCTGGCCTTTGGACACACATAGGTGGGGACAATTCATCTACAAACACACATGCATATACCACACATTACATACAACACACATGCCACACCACACTGCACACACACTAAAAGAATAAAAACAAAAGCTTACAGTTTCTAAAGCACCTCCATAAAAGTTTTGAAAGATAAAGTTATTGGGTTCTCATTCCTGACTATATGAAATTAAGAATTAATAATAATAGCTGAGAGTGTAGGTTCACCCCTTTAATTCCAACTACTGGGGAAGATGAGGCAGGGGGATTGTGAGTTCAAGGCCAACCTGGCCAACTTAGTGAGGCTCAATACCAAATTTTTTTTTGATGTAGGGTCTCACTCTAGCCCAGGCTGGCCTGGTATTCACTATGTAGTCTCAGGGTGGCCTCGAATTCATGGCGATCTTCCTACCTCTGCTTCCGTAATGCTGGCATCAAAGGCATGCACCACCATGCTCAGAATAACAAAATGATTTTTTTAAGGACTGGGATGTAGCTTTGTGGTACAGCATTTACCTCGCATGTGCAAAGCTTTGGATTCTATCCTCAGCACCACAAGAAAATTAAAAAAATAAATAAAGTCAACACTGCATTTAGTATGCAATGCTAAATCTTATACTTGGCATTTGCAAAGTACAAAATAAAATTGAAATCTGACTCTGCTCATCAAAGAAGTCAAGTTATTCATGCATATTAGATAATTTCATTAAAAGAACTAATCACATTTTAAATAAAGTTTTCTGTTTAAAATTGTGCAAGTCATAAACAAGTTTAATTTTTTTATTTCCTCTCTATGGGGTCAAGTCGTTCATAGTTCAAAAGAACTGGCATCATGGGGTGTGGAGGATGGGAAAAGGACTGAAGACTATTCTTATATATCAACTATGTCTCCCAGCAGAGAAGAGAATCTTAAAATCTTAAAATTCATATGGAAATACAAAAGACCCCAGATAGGGCTGGAGAGATGGCTCAGCTAAACCACTAAAGGACTCTGTATCCTGCAACAGTATCGTTTGCCATGCCCATGTTCATTGCTGTTCTAGTCACAATAGCTAGGAAACCGAACCACCCTTTATGCCCATTGATTGATTAATGGGTAATGAAAATGTGGTATATATGAACAATGAAATTTTATTCAGCTATAAAAATAGGAGATTGTGATCTTGAGAGTTTATTTGAAGGTTCTAGCAGGCAGCACAGCGACTCGTCTATTCTTGACTGAAGACAGGTCCTCCTGTCTTCAGACAAGGTCTTCCTGCTGCCTAGCTCTCACAATCCTGGAGGGTGTCATGCAGGCTGGTGGGGAAGAAAAGTCATTAACAGTCTTACTCAGATGTACTCACAGGCCCACTAATGGTAAATCTGTCATGGGGACAACCAACCACTTTGTGATTGAATTTGAGGCCTGCACCACAGGAGGGCATCTGTGTCAAACATTATAAACCTAGTCAAAACCTATGTCTGGGGAGGTCATAGGCCCTAATGGAGAAGTTACAACTGTTGTTTTGCTAAATGGATGTGATATGCATGTCAATTTGCCTTGTTAATAATCATGTTTATGACTGTAGATCAATGCTGTCAGTTTTAGAAAAAGAGAAAGTGTTGAGAATAAATGATGGTTGGATGCTTAGCCAGTAACTGGACATCTATATCCATCCCTCTAAGGTTCAGAAAATACTGCAAAAGAAGAGGTAGAAAGAACAGAAGAGATGGAAGAAGGTAGGCATAAGACCTGCACAGCACTGGACCTCCCAACATCTTGTCATGGAGCAGCTGGGAGCTCACAAGCCCCCCCCCCCCGAGGATCTATATGAAATTAATAGTTCATGATTGAGAAAGAGACATGTTCTTCAGTGTTATGGCCACTAGTACTGTGTCAATGCTCCTGTAACTAGCCGTAATGAAGCTCATTGGGTCATTAAAAAAAACAGACATCAAATTTATGGGGGACTACTTGGGGAGAAAAAGATCAGCAGGAATGAAAGCAGAAAGCAGGGATATGAGTATGATCAAAATGCATCCTATAGGGCTGGAGAGATGGCTCAGGAGTTAAGGTGCTTCTTGCCTGCAAAGCCTAACAACCCTGGTTCAATTCCCCAGTACCCATGTAAAGCCCGACACACAAAGTGATGCATGCATCTGGAGTTCTTTGCAGCAGCAGGAGGCCCTGGCTTCCCTATTCTTATTCTCTCTCTCTCTCTCTCTCTCTCTCTCTCTCTCTCTCTCTCTCTCCCTCTCTCTCTTCTCTCTGTCCCTCTCTGCTTGCAAATAAATAATAAAAATTATTTATATATACATGTATGAAAATATAGAAGCATATTATATATAATTAATGCATGCTAATAAAATTACCAGAGAAGAAAAAAATCAATGTTCATCAGTAGGGAATAAATAACTATCAGTGACACACAAGAATACTCTAAACTATAAGAAAGGACAGGTGTGTTTATGATATAGAATAAAATAAGCAGATGCTCAAACAAGGTGTTTTAATGTGTCTTGTCGTCTCACCTAACTTAAGCAGATGTGGAGGGAAATATAGGGTCAGGGAAGCATTTCCTCTCTGCATTTCTAAAAATCACAAAGAGAAAATCATCTGACCCAGTAACAGCAGTTATTCACAGTCAGGGAAAGATGTTGAGGACAGATGCTTTATTTTTCAGTCAAAACTTTTATATAGTTAGAATTTGGATCGTGATCACTCATTGTATTTTTTTAATTTCTTAGTAAATGTAACAGAGGTTTTTTTTTTAATTTGTTTGACAGATCTTCTCAGACGTGGATTCAATATGGAATCACAAAGAAAATGGAGGAGAGGGCTGGAGAGATTGCTTAGTGGTTAAAGGCACTAACTTGCAAAACCTGATGGCCCAGGGTTCAATTCCCCAGTACTCATGTGAAGCCAGTTGCACAAAGTGGCACATGCTTCTGGAGTTCACTAGCAGTGGCAGGAGGCCCTGGTGTGCACATTCCCCAAATAAATAAATGAATAGATAAATAAATAAATAAATATAATATTTTTTTAAAAAAAATTCTGGGCCCTCAGAGTTGACCTTGGAGTGGACATAACCTTCCAGTGTTTATATACAGGAACCACGTCCTTTCTACCTGGGAGTATCATTTCTTAAAGCTCTTAAGAAGAGAGCTCTGTTTTTCATTGCCAGAAATCTGCACCATGCAATGACTCTTTTCTGCAGCCTTGAAACCACTGCGAGCTAGTAGCCAAGGCAGTGTAAACACTTAGAGGACCAACTTGAAGACCCTGTAGAACCCTGGCACCTTCAGAAGACTTGGAAACAGTCCTACTCCTAATTGGAAGCAGGCATGCCTGAAAGAGAAGCCGATGTGGAAATCTACCCTGTGAGGAACAGACCCATCTATGTCGTTCCCACTGCAGGAAACACGCATCAGAGCCCAGACCCAGCAGCTGTTGGGGGAGCAGCTTGCTGTCTGCCCGGTTCCTCACTCTTCCTGAGCTGCCCAGCCTATAATGCAAATGGAGAAGCCCATATTCTGATTTCTTGTGACCAGAAGTACCTAAAAAACTCTGTTGAATATTGATAATCTCCCAATGAAATATGGATGTCTTTTAGGCCTTGTCAAAATGTGTTTCTTGAGCTATTTCAGAGTGAGTTCAAAGTGAGTGTCAATGGCAGGTTCAGAGGGAAGAGGGAGGCAGAGAAGAGCCTCTTCTTCCCCCATGTCACATTCATTTTACATCTTTTATTCCAAATCTTAGTTTCTCTGGAATGGCATATGTTGCGGTCAGCTTTCTAGTTGCTGCGCAGAAAGAACCCAAACAAAAGCAGCTTGTGAAGGAATGGGTTTATTTGGCTTAGGGACTAGAGGGGAGACTCTATCCTGGCACAGAAAATTATGGCATGAGCAGAGGGCTGGACATCACCTCCGCCACAGCACTGAAAACAGCAGCAGGAAGGTGTGCCAAACTCTGGCAAGGGGAAGCTGGCTTATAACCCCATAAACCCACCCCCAACCACACAGTTCTAGCGAGATTGTAATTCAAGAACTGCCATCAGTTGGAGATCAAGCATTCAGAACACATTCATTCGTTTTTGAGGGACACCTGGATCAAACCATGACAGCATAGCTATCTATCTATCTATCTATCTATCTATCTATCTAATCTATCTATATCTATATCTATCATCTATATCTATAGCTATATCTATATTTGAGCACTTTAGCCTAAGCTTTGCCAAGAAATAGACAGGTATGGGTCTAAATCGCTGCTCACATAGATAGGAGGGGTAGACTCCATCACGTAAGAGACTTGGAGATGCCGGAAGAAGTTAACCTGAGAGAAGAGGGGGAAACAAGAAAGAAAACTTGAAGCAAAACCTTGGTGGTTTTGTCAAGATCCACCCTGCAACTCATCGAGGGTACAGAAGAAAAGATCTTGAGTCAGAAATAGAGATTGGATCCTACCCCCTGGTTTATTAGGGAGCTCTTGCACCGGAAGGCAAACTTGGTGTCAACTGAGAGTTGAACTTGGACATGTTCACATCTCTGATGCCTGGGGATGTGCTCCTCAGTGCTACTCGAAGCTGTAACTGACTCACAGCTCCGCTGACTCCTCTGACTGGAAGTGTTATAACCTCCCCAGTGTACCATAGTCTTTGAACCTTAAAAGGAATGTGCTACCTATTGTTAATAATTCTTGCGTTGACCACCTGTGACAAATCATGATAAAATCTTACTTAATTTTATCTGGTTCTCATTATGTTTTTTTAATATGGTTACTAGAAAAAAAATTGAATTTACCTCTATGAATGTGGATGGCATTCTACTTCTATTGAACAGCATTGCCCTAGACAATGCCTGCCACACTCTCGCTGACCAATAATATCATTAAATAAACATGCATTTACACAAGCGCAAACACTGTAATTCCTTAGACCCAACATTTAAACTTGCCAAGTCTTTTTTTAGTTTCCCTGCTTGCCATGAGAATAAAAATATCTATCCCATGGGACTTATAAAGACTAAATGAGGCAGTCCTGCCCAAAGGCAAAAATACTACCCAAAGATATGTTACTTGTATTTAAAGTTTGCTGAATGCTTGAAGAATGAGAAAGCCAGTAATTGAATAATCCCCTAATTGTTTAGACAGCCCTACTATAAGAACATGTAAACACCGAGCAAAGAAATGAGATTAATGCTCTGAAACCACATTCATTATCAATCTTACACACTCAGAAGCAGACTTTAGCAGAAAATAAAGGGTTTGCCCAAATTATAATGGAAAAAAATAGACTTCTTCGACAGCTTAGTGAAAAATGCCGATACCCAGCTGTTTTCAGTTGTAGATTTAGATAGGGTGTTTCTATACTCGGGTAATTAACCATTCAGTTTACTAAAGTCCATTTTCATGTCAATCCAAAAATGCCTCCAAATGGAAGGAAAGGTGGGATGATTGATGATGAAAAAGTCCCAGCCAGGCAAAAATGTGCAAACCGACTGAAGAAAATTACAGTCATGTTGACTAAAAATACCCAAAGTAATCATATTCTCTACTCTTAGTAACACAATTAAAATCCCCAATTTGGGGAGAAAGTAGAACCAAAAACCCCTAGATTTTCTTCTTTTTCATAGACTAGCTTATTCAATGTAAGTGTTTAAGGTGGATAAAAATTTGTGTAATTTGCTATCCAGTGTGTAAAGCGTGCTGTTAAGGGAAAAGTGGCTTTTGATCTTATTTCATGCTTCAAATTTAAGCAAATGAAACCCATTCTTTAACACATTCAGGTTTCTTTAAAATGTACCTTGAATACTAAGTCTAAATTTTATTGTGGAGGAAAAAAAATCATCAATTCCCCCCCTCTCTTGGTCACTACATGCTTGTAAGGAATTTGTAACAATGTCTGGAGACGCTTTTGGTTGTCGCCTGGAGGGAGGGTACTATGGCACATCCTAGATAGAGGCCACAGTGCACAAGACAAAAGTCACCTGTGTCACTGATAGAGATTCTTTACTAAATTAAAACAGGTGCCTGCAAGATGTTATCAGTCAGATGCTCTCTATGTGTTTTGTGCTATGGGTAGCAAAATGTATAGAATACATAGCAAAATACAAAGAAAACAGGGTATAGCCTGTTTGATTACCTAAGACAGCTATGAGTACAGGATTACAAGGATGAGGAAACAAATATTTCTCTTACACTGAATAAGAGAATTCTTATTCTCAGAGAGAGAGAGAGAGAGAGAGAGAGAGAGAGAGAGAGAGAGAGAGAGCTGTACTAAGAACCTGTGAGGATTTAAAAGTAGAAGATCTTATTATTACAACCTGCAATTTTACTAAAGACTTAGGTTCAAATGGCACTTCAAGAAATATCTTATGGGCTGGAAAAATGGCTCAACAGTTAAGGCATTTGTCTGAAGAGCCTGATGACCCAAGTTTGATTCCCCAGGACCCACATAAAACCAGGTGCACAAGTGGCACATGCATCTGGAGTGTGTTTCTAGTGGCTGGACCTGGTGCACCCATTCTCTCTGTCCCTCCTCTATCTCTGTCTGCTTGCAAATAAATAAATAGAAATATCTCAAATTAAAATCTGGAGCGTGGGAAATGGGAATCTAGACTTTGGAATCACCAATGGATAAATCAAGAGCTGCCCTAGGAGAGTGTGTTAATAGTCCAGAAGCCTCAAGTGTCTGAAGATCAAGTAGGGATGAGAACCCCCTGTAAGGGTGCCCGGGAAGATTGCATGGGATTTGCAGGCAAACTGTCTACCACCACACCAGTTACCTTCAGTGTCAGGTGTTTGCTTCTCAATTCGCTTTCACTCTTAACAATATCCAAGTGATCATGGCCAGGTGAGATGAAAAGAAGCCATCTTCACTGGCATTCTAGAAACATTTGTTGCTTCAGTCAAAAGTAAGTTCAAAGCTAGGCATGGTGGCGCACACCTTTAATCTCAGGAGGCAGAGGTAGGAAGATCTCTGTGAGTTCAAGGCCACCCTGAAACTACATAGTGAATTCCAGGTCAGCCTGGGCTAGAGTGAGACCCTACCTCAAAAAAAAAAAGAAAGAAAGAAAAGAAAAAGCAAGTTCAAAGTGGGTTAACAAAAACTTTAACTCCAATAGGGCTGTTTTAAGAAAAAGAAATTGCAGAAGAATCTAGAAACTTAGCTCTAATACTGATGACAAACAGACAAGAGGTTGATGATGGATATTCCCCACTGAAAGGCACTACTCAGGAACATAATGTATACATAGTTCTCAATAAACAAAAACACAATCCAGAATATTAGAAATAATTTGACAGACCCTATAGATATGCAGAAAGTCAGAGCTGGTTGCTCAGGTCTTCAGATGAAAATTCACTTCTGAAAACTATGAAATCTATGTTATCATCACATATATCCAAAAGATTTAAAAGTTACTACATATGTAAATCATTTTAAAGCTATGATTTTAATACACATTTACATTGGATCTACTTTAAAATATGCCAGAATTGGGTGGGTGTGCTGCAAGTTTAAGGCCAGCCTGGGACTTAAGATTGAGTTCAGTTCAGCCTGGACTACAGTGAGACCCTAGCTTAAAAAATATTTTTAATATATAAATATATATATATTTTTCACAGATATCCTTATTTCTTAGGCACTGACATCAACAACAAATTTCTGTGACTTCTCAACACACTAAAAGAATTTTAAGACATATTTTGTTTTTATCTGTTACCAGCCTATAAGATAACAAGGCAGGAATGAATGTTCCTGTAGGTAAAGATATGGAGAGTGTGAGAAGACTTCGGTACAAGATTGTCTCTAGCATCCTGGCTCATCAACTTTTTGTTCCTATGGTAACTCTCATCCCACCAGTAATTATACTTAAATACTTTTGGCCATCTAGTCAACTAAGGTAAGTAATTCACTCAGATACTTACAACCCAAAATATACATAATTGTTACATGGGAGTGACATACGACATGAGAAAGGTACAAAAGGCAGACTCTGTGAATTGACAGGAAATCACCTCAGGTAAGGAAGCAAGAAGGAGGCGACATTCCAAGCGGGCACTGATGTACGAGTGGCATTTCAACAAGCAGCTCACACATAAAGGGACCTGCAGGACAGCAGGAAACAGAATACTTGAAAGCAATTTCAGGGATCACAGAGGGAAATCTGGGCTGGAACATGGGTTCCAAATTTCCAGGAAAAGTGGAAGATTACCTTGGAAAGTTAGATTGATTCCATATTTTAAAAGCATTTGATTGCCTGGGTGAGGAACTTGCATTTAATTGTATAAGTGATTTGGGAACTTGGTGGAGTGGAAGGGGGTCAGTTCAAATTTCTACAGCATTTTGAGCAATGGATGGGCCTCTCCCGCTAAATGCCCAGTGTGGCTCTGTACACATTGGTTGCTCTTGCCAATTGGTATCTGAACTCTAGGAGAACAAAAATCATGTCATAATCATCAGAAAATTTCAGTAGCCTGACATTCTGCAGATCACACACCAAGCATCCCACGAGGTTTTTCAGAATCAATGGGAATGATTTCCTGGATGAAAGGCTGAGCTAAGGAGGTATGCGTGGAGGGAAATAAATTTGGGAAATAATGTAGAAGGAACCCAACAGTGATAGGGCCAGATTGATGGGATCAGCAGAAGTGGAGAAGAAAATGTAGACAGGACTGAAGGTTTGTTTCGAGCACCTGGATCTCAAAAACATGGATGTTAGGAGGCTAGAGTTGATTCAGGTAGATGATGGTAGAGAGAGATCCTCACCAGGGTTCCACAGAAGTGGAACAAGACCTTCATAATAGAAGGAAAAGATGATAACACTGAAACAAAAAGAGACTAATGAGAGGGGAGGAGAAATGAGGGAGGGTGGGGAGGGAATCATAATGGTTTAGTGTCTATAATTATGGAAGCTACCAATAAGAAGTTAAAAAATTAAAATAAAATAAGAATTACTATGGTACAAAGCACAATCTTAGGAGAGGAAACTTATAAGCCATATATAGTTTTCATCTTTGAAAAATACCACCTTCAGCTTTACATAAAAGTTCATTTACTGTCTTAATTGGTCTTCCATCCTATACACCTACACTTAGAGATTTTTGAACTTTTGAAACTCTTTAGAACATTAAAACTTTTGGAAACATTTAAAACATCCTTTTATAATTATGTATTGCTTTTCAAAAGTTCGAGTAAAAACTGAATTGTATAGAAAGCAGTTTAGTATTGGCGTGTCTGGTATAATGGAAATTCCCATCTAATTGGATGAGATGCATGCAGATGATGTTCATGGAATTAATGATTTCAAGAATATCAGGTTGTCATTTCATGTGTTGTATACATAACTAGTATCTCAACTCGATTTCCTTGGACTTTCATGTCATTAGACATGGGTATTGGTGCAGCAGCCTTCTTGCCTGAGAAGTTGCCAGTTGTTACTTGATAGATATGATACACAGCTCAGTGGAAACTACGAAGCAATTAAGCAAAACTAAGAAAAAGAATGGTGAAAAAAAATTTGTTGTTATAATATATATATTATATATATATTGCAAAAGTGTAGGGATAAAGGAAGGAGAGCGAGAACTATGGAGGAATGCAAGAGAATGAAGATTTTTTCCATCTTAAAAAGCATTTAAGGCTAGAGATGTAGCTCAGTAGTTAGGCTTGCCCACATGCACAAAGCCCTGGGTTCAATCTTCAACACCATAAAAAACTGGGTGTGATAGCATACACGTTTAATCCCAGCACTTAGGAGGTAGAGATGGGAGGATTGGCTACATATCCTGTTTGAGTCCAGCCTGGGCTACATGAGACTCTGTCTTATAATATATAAAAATACATAGGTACTTAAGAGAGGGGTGTTAGACCCCATACAGGAAAGATCTAATACTGAAATGTTGATCCTGGCAAGAATATTTGGCACAAAACTCCACTGAAACCATTACCAAGAAGATGATCAAATTATTGGGTCAAATCAGAATTTCATGGAATCAGAATATCGAGAAGTGAGAGATTTCCAGTGTCATTAAACTCTAATCCAATCAGGATAGAGAATCAGAAACACCCCCAGGGTCTTCTTTTAATCATAAAGGAAGGGGCAAGCAGGCCCCTGGGATCAATCCCCTGCCTCCGTTGTGCCTCTCCACATCGTCCACAGTGGAAAATGTCTGTCCTGCTCCTAGGTGGATGCCTGACCCAAGGAAGAAGTCTGGGAGAGACTTATTATTCATACCAGTTTATTTCTTCACACTTAAAATTTTCATGAAAGGTCTAATCAAGGAGACACCAGCTGTCACAGCATCTTAATTGCTGTAGATAATCACGCAGGGCTTAAAGGCGTTGTACGTTCATGTGAGACATTTGCTGGGGACCTGGTTCCCAGGCAGGAACATGGACACAGCTGTTTCTCTTGAATCTAAGTTCTTATGGTTAAGGGAACATACCAAACCAGATGAGAGGAATCAGCTTTTACAATGAAGCATCATCCTTCCTTCTGTAGTTACACAAAGCAAACGCTTGGTTTTAATCAAACCAAAAACCGAGCACAGAAAGAACCTGACTCACATTGAAGTATGTCACTATGGATGTCTGTGTCTCGTGTATGTATCACAGAGGGAGGGAGGGAGAGAGGGAGGGAGAGAGGGAGGGAGGGAGGAGAGAAAAAGAAAGGGAAGGAAAGAAGGGTGACAGGCTTTTTTCACTGGTTTTAAGAAGTCTGATTATGATGTGCTTTGATGCAATCTTCATGTTTCTTGTGATTGAAGTTTATTACTCTTTTTAATATCCATAAACCTATAGTTTTCGTCATTTTTGGCAAGTTTTCAATCATTATTGTTTTCATATTCATTTTCTTGCTTCTCTCATCCCATATCTTTGACCAGGATCACAACAAAATTATGTTTGTCCTTTTGAAATGGTTCCACAGCCCACTGATGTGCCCATCTGTTTGTCCAGTGGTTTTTGTTGTTGTTGTTGTTGTGTTATTTTAAATAGCTCACATCACTATGTTTTTAAATTTATTAGACTTTTCTTCTCCAATATCTAATCCATGGTTAATCTCATCAAGGGTATTTTTCATCTCAGACACTGAGATTTTCATCTTTCTCTCTAGACATTTGACTGGGGTCATTTGTTTCCAGTATCTCTACTTAACATGATCAATCGTTTCTTACAGATTCTTTTTTTTTTTAATATATATTTATTGTCCATAATGTGTTACATTATTTAGTGGGCAAACCATGCGTTGTTATCCCGAATTCCCCAATTCCCCCCCTCCCCATCCCTGATCAGTTGTATATCCTCCTCTGTGGGCTGTCTGTATTAGTCCCAGATTCTTGAATATGCGGAATCTAGTGATCATAATGTTTTAGCACGTGTGTACATAGTATGTGTATCATATTGGTGTGTGTGTGTGCATGCATGTGTGCCCTGTGCTTCTGAGGGAAGGCCAGAGGAGAATGTCCAATGTCTTTTCACACATCCATTTGTTTTCTTTAATGGACTCTCTCACTGACTCCAGAGCTGCTATCTTTGTGAACCCTTGTAATTCTCAGGTCTCCACTCTGAAGAGGGCTAGAGCTATACGACGGTGTGTGGCCACATCCAACGGTTTCCATGGGTGCTAGGGAATCGAACTCAGGAGGTCTCAGCCCCTCGTGCTTGTGCAGCAAATGCTCTTACCAATTGAGCCATCTTCCCATCCCCAATAATAGCTTTGTCAATATCTTGTTTATTCTTTCCATCATGTGTGACATTTCTGAGTCACTTTTGGTTGTTCGGTTTTCCCCTTCATTATTAGTAATATCAGCCCACTTCTTTGCATGACTAGTAATTTTTTTATATCATGCCAAACATTTTTAACTCAACCTTCTTGGGTGATGGATATGTATGTTTGTGTTCCCATAAAGATTTTTGAGTTTAATCCTGTGACACATTAAATTACCTAAAAACGATTTAAGCTTTCTAAACCTTGCTTGTAAGTTTGGTTAGGCAGACTGAACAAAGAGTTTACTCTATGTCTCAGGTTCCCCAATACTGAGGAAAGACTTTCTAGAATTCTCCCAGACACTCTGGTGGGAACAGTTGCTAGGCCTGGCCTTGTGGAAACTGCACACTGCTTCTCTTCTCCCTTAAAGGAGGTCTTCCCCAGTCCAAGCAGCTTCCTTACATGTGCAAAGCACAACAGGTCCACCAAACCTTAGAGAGATTTTAATTATTAATATGGTTTTTCAAGGTAGAGTCTCGCTCTCCCTCAGGCTGACCTGGAATTCACTATGTAGTCTCAGGGTGACCTCAAACTCATGGAGATCCTCCTACCTCTGCCTCTCAAGTGCTGGGATTAAAGGTGTGGACACCACGAAAGCCTGGTTTAAGAGAGACTTTCTAAAATCCCCTCTATAGCTCTCTCCTTTGTGGCTCTCGGCCCTGCCACGCCTGGCTCCTTCATCTTGCCAGTGTTGCCCCTCAGCTCAGAGGCTGGGTACATCTTGCTATGTTTCTGTCCTTGGACTGCAATCTGGAACCTTCCTGATGAGGAACTTAGATGGGTGAGGCCACAGTAAGGATTGTCTCCTTGTTTCCTGTCGGTCAGGAATCACTGGTCTTGGTTGCACAAGGTCCAATATAGGATCTTGAGTTTTGCTCTTTCATTGCCCAGTTTTCTCATCATTTCAGGTAAGAAGGAAAATCCATGCCCGCTGCTCTACTGAGGCGAGAAGTAGAATTCCTCACATTCAATCACTACAATGCTACTTGTTGTTTATAAAGTAACACATATCAAGCACACTGGAGACTTTGGAGGAAAAATCATGAGAAACAATAAAATGAAGACTACTGAAAAACAAATCTAAAGCGTTTCTTTATTATCAACTCAGCAATTATTGTGATTATAAAAGTATAAAACACCTCCAAATGGATCAAAGACCTCAACACAAGACCTGGAACTCTGAAAATCCTGGAAGAAAAAATAGGGGGAACTGTCTATGAAATAGGAGTTGGGAAAAACTTCCAGAACAAACCTCCAGTAAACCAGGAAGTACAACAATAATTCAACAATGGGATCTCATCAAGCTAAAAAGCTTCTGTACAGACAAACTTACCATACTTAAAGCCAATAGACCACCATCAGGTTGGGAGTTAATATTTACAAGCTGTAACACAGATAGAGGTCTAATATCTAGAGCTTATAAAGAACTTAATAAATTAAATAATAAAACATCAAACAGCCCTCTCACAAAATGGGCCTCTGAGCTCAACAGAGAAATCTCAGAGGAAGAAATACAAATGGCTGATTCTCACTTAAGAAAATGTTCAACATCATTAAGCATAAGGGAAATGCAAATCAAAACAACAATGAGATTCCACCTCACTCTGGTAAGGCTGGCAATCATTTAAAAATCTACCAACAACAGATGTTGGCGAGAATGTGGGGAAAAAGGAACCCTTCTTCACTGCTGGTGGGAATGCAAACTTGTATAACCACTGTGGAAAGCAGTGTGGAGGCTTCTGAACAGGATGGATACAAAACTACCAGTTGACCCAGCTATCCCTTTACTGAGCATTTATCCTCAAGACTCCTCGTTTCAGGACAGAGACATCTGCACTACCATGTTTATAGCAGTTCAATTCATAATAGCTAGGAATTGGAACCAACCTAAATGTCCATCACTAGATGAATGGATATCAAAAATGTGGTACATAAACACCATGGAATTCTACTCAGCAATTAGAAAAAATGATATGATGAAATTCAAAGAAAAATGGATGGATTTGGAACAGATCATACTTAGTGAACTCACACAAGAACAGAGAGACAAGTGCCACATATTCTCCCTTATGTGTGGCCCATAATCAGGTTAAACCGAACTGTAAGTAAACATGACTCAGGTTAAAGGCAAAGGGGACAGAAGGAAATGGGGGCAGGGGTGGAAGCAACAGAGGGGGGAGATGTACACATACCTAAACTGACAATAATCTGACTCCATAGAATCCTACCTTCTGTACAACAAGTTCTAGAGGTAGATAGGGCCCCAAAGGGGGGGGGGTGTGGAAGCCTACCAATGGTACAAAGGACGCTGACCTTTGGCTTTCTGACCCAGTAAGTAGTTACCTCCCACAATGAGCTGTTGATCAGAGTGACCCACGTGGTCTCTAAAAAAAAAAGACAAACTTTTGTCACAGCCCTTGTATACCCATCTGAGGCAAAAGATAAGACCCTATTGTTGAGGATTCCACAGACTGATATCACACAACACTGAGAGACCCTGCTGAATCCAGAAACGAAATCAGCTCCCAGATGGGCAGCCTGGGTGATGCCGGAAGGTGTTACACGAGCTACCAGGGGAACCAGACCAACAATATCCTGAGAGAGCAGGAGACATCTTCAAGGTACACCAACCAATGGCCTGAGAGTGCAGAACACACTGCTCTATGGCACAGACAAGCAAGTCAAGAAGCACCCAACCTAGGTGGGTAATCAACAGCTGGCTAATTGGCTATGAGATCCGCTCAGAGGCAGGGAACCCCTGACTGGTAAGGGGACCCAAGGCAACCCTGAATGGGGACCAAGAACCCCATTTATGTGGGAAAGTCCTCACTAACTATAGGTCCTCAGAAAGGCTACACCGTCAAATGCTCACCAACCTAGCAATATTTGTCTCAATTGACCAATAATGATCTCACTCCCTGCTGGAGACTCTGTATTTTTCAGAAAGCAATGTGAACCAGGGACAACCAAACTCCCCCAAAGGGACATGACTTGATGGGGGGACACCCAAGCAGGAGACCATTCACCCCAAACTAACGCAACCTCTAAGGAAGTGAGATGACCAGCAAAAGAGCTATTCCCACAGCAAGGCAGATAACCTGGGGATGGACGATAGAGGCACCAAGGGTGCCCATAATTGTCCAAAATACAAATCTACAGACTCTTAAAAACCTAATAACTATGCAAAACATAAACTCACCCACTATGACTCAGGGAAATTTGCAGAAGAGGGGGTGGAAAGAATGTAAGAGTCATGGGGGGAGAATAATTAATGCATAAGAGGGAATGTCATCATGGATTCAATGGCTTTATCTAAGAACCTATGATACAGAGCATATTGTTGTGTTAACATATGTAATTTTAAGCCAATAAAAACATTTTAAAAAGTATAAAACAAACTTTGTGAAAGATTTGCTTCAGTTCACAGCCATCTGAAAGCCTGAGCTCTGGAGGAGCATATAAGAACTCACAGAGCTTGTTAAATCATCAGCTTTGAAATGGAAAAGCTGAATGATTGTGGCCTATGTAAGAACTCTGTAACAAATCACCTCTATGCACAAGATTAAATGAAAACTGTTGTCTCTTTCAAAAACATTACCTTCTTATGACTATAAGAAATAGTTACTTACCTCCATTTTGCAGATGAAGAAACTGAGGTTTGACAGGGTAAGTGGCTTATCCAACACCAAACCCAGTGAGGAACGAATGGAAGCCTGTTGTTCCCGTGTGTCAGACTACTATAATTTGCTCGATTTTGATATAGTATGTAAGGAATACAGCAGATGCTGTGAGTCATTCCAGAATCCATTCTTCCACTACTCCTTATTAAGAAAACCCAATTTTTGCTTTGCTATGTAATGGCTATTTCCGGAAAGGTTGGGAGTGATCCTTCATAGTCCAGAAGGTAATACCTCATTAATTTAAATCTATCATAAACCCATCCCCCTTTCCAATGATTGGTCCCTGGATTGAACATGGGATACAGCTTGACCAATGAAATGCAAGAAGAAAAATGCTTTGGGGCTTACTGTGTGAGGACATCATTTGGGAGCTGCTCAGACACTTATTTTCACAAGTGTGAGCAGCAAGTAACAGGGTGAGGAAGGTGGAGCCACAAGATTGTCAAAAAAAAAAAAAAAAAACCAGAGGGCTGGAGAGATGGCTCAGCAGTTAAGGCACTTGCCTCCAGTGCCTAAGGCCCCGGGGTTCAATTCCCCAGTACCCACATAATCCAGACCCAAAAGGTGGTTCTCACTGAGGGCTAAAATGAGGATTTCCCTGAACTCTCTACATAATTTTCTCACAATTCTGGGAAGTAGGCATTAATGCCGTTGTTCAGAAAAGGACTAAAGCATGAAAGATAGTGAATCCCCTTCTCCAAGTTCATGAGATGAGAAGCATTCTATCTAGGCTTCAAAAGCATTGTCCCTGACCCCAGAACCAAGGCATGTCACAAGATGAACCCCTCAGTGGCCTCTTTTTCAGAGATAATGACTCAGTCCCACAGGGTATTTAAAAGTGATTTGGATGTCACCATTTTTGCTGGGGCTACTGAGGAAACAAGGGTGTTCTTTTTTGTTTGGTTTTTTTCCTCCAGCCCTTTGACAGAGCCCTTCAGGGCAAAATACTTTTTTTTTTTTGGTATTTAGCAACTCATTCACCATCAATGTTTCTTAAAAGCTAAGGCAAGGCCAATCTTTCTTACTCTTAGGAAAGACTTTCTAACAATAGGATGATTACAGGAAAAAAAAGGTATAAATAATTTTCTTAGAAATAGTGAGTTCTCTGTCATGGAAGCTTTAATGTAGATACACGATGGCCGGGGATAAACGACACGGTATTCATCTAACAGGGAGCTGGGAAAATATTCCATTCTTAAACAATAGCAATAGGATTTCCCACGAATTACAGGAGTTCTGTGGATTAATTTCTTTACCTACTCTACCATTTATCTGTCTCTTTCACTTCTCTGTTTCTCAGAAGAGTAAAAGGGTAGTTGAGGTCAAAACCCAAGTGACTTCCACTTCTAGGAATGGATCTGTTTAAAAAATTTAAATATATTTGCAAGTAGAGAGAGATAGAAGAGAGACAGAGAGAGAAAATGGGCGAATCCAGGGCCTCCCACATTATTACTCCAGACACACTGGACTCTGTGCATCTGGCTTTCTGTGGATACTGAAGAATTGAATCCCATTTCATAGGCTTTGCAGGAAGTGCCTTAACCACAGAGCCATCCCTCCAGACCTAGGAAGAGATTTTTAAAAGATGCAATGTGACTATTGATATTTTGAGCTTCTTATTTTTTAAACATTTAATTAATTTGTTTATACATTTTAACAGAGAGAAACAGAGAGAGAGAGAGAAAGAGAGAGAGACTAGGCATGCCAGGGCCTCTTGTCATTGTGAATGAACTGCAGACACATGAGCCTTTTTGAAGCATCTAGCTTTACAAGGGTATTGGGGCATCAAACCAACGCCAGTAGGCTTTGAAAGCAAGTGCCTTTAACCTCTGAGTCATCTCCCCAGCCCCCAGCTTCTTATTTTTAATTGGAAAATAACAAGTCTGCTCCATAAAAATGTAATGCACATTCTTTTTCTTGAATATGTTACAACTTACTTGATCAGCTACATGCAAACAAAATATCAAGACATGAAACAACTCAAGTCGAGCTATTAACCAGTAAAATTACTGGCAAAGTAGGGTCAGTTTCCTCAGCCTGAGCCTTTGCAAACCAATGTTCTTGTTCTTGCACTTTTAAAGAAACAACCTCAGCCTGAACAAACAAATCAACCACTGTCCGTTTGTTACTTTTGTTTTTGTTTATTAAAACCACCCTATAGTAATAAATAGCCATGTGGAAAATACTGATCAGTTGTGAAAATGACCAAAGTATGAGCAAAATCTTGACCAAGGTCAAGCCTGTTAAACTGTACCCAGGTGGCCTGAGTGTAGACTTTCTTTAGATCAAGGCTTTCTCTCCAGGGGCTCACAGATCCCTAAGAGGCTCATTAATAGACCCCAGGGAAGGCTATGATGGTGAATGCAAAGAAATGACGTCTTTAGTTTCACTAACCTTACCTAAAATAAAACATGTCCTTCAACAAATCAGTTGCTATGGATTTGCCATCGATAGAAATTGCAGATGCTTTCATATCAGATTCTAACTTTCTAGTTATTTCAGTGTTTTCATGTTACCCTGAAGTAGAAAGACTACTTTGATGACAGTCAGTGAGACCCTGCTTCTTCTTGCTTTCTATTGCATTAATAAAGGTCAAACTATTATATAGCAAATTTAGCATTCTTTATATATATAAATCAATATTGCACTTCAGCATAATTGATGTTTTTGTAATTGTTTGCATTTTATTTTATATATGTAGAAATATTAGCCATGCCAAAGAGGGTCCATTTATCACATTCCTAAAGGCTCCATAACATGAAGATGTTTAAGAATCCCCGATGTGGTATCTTCAGCTTCTGTTTGGATTTCATAAAATCTTTGTTGTTGGCTTAGCAGACATTCAGCTGTGTTTACGATTCTTGACTTGTCCTTAGTTTTAAATTACCAAGGCTCAAAGGTTGGCTACATAAAAGGTGATCAACAGTGTCCAGCAGAACAAAATTTTTAAATTAATGTTGAAAATTTGCCTCTCACATGTCCTTTGGACATTTTTATGCCGATTCAAAGAATGAAAGGAAGCTAGTTCCAAATCTGTCTACAGCAGAAGTGTCCAAATATGATGCATGAACTCATCAAGTCTGGGGTCTGGAATGTATTTTATGGGTTTCAGGAGTCTCTACCCTGGAAATGAGTTTCTTCCTGCCATAGAAGAGGTATAATCTCCTTTTTCTTTCTTTTTTTACCTTAAGCACAATTTAACCTCAATGAACTCAGCTCTTTGAAAAATTAGAGTTCTTTTATATACAAAGCAAGTTAATTCCTACTATATAAACACCTTTAAGACACACATGTAAAACTTTTTTCCAAGTCATATAAGTTTGCAATATTTCTTTTAGTTTCATTCACTTACTCCAGAATTAAATGTAGGGTACATTTTATTTCAAACAAATAACATCAAAAGATGGTTATTGCCCATTTAAACTCAAGTGGACAATTGAATTTGTGCTATTCGTGGTATTCCCTAGTATTTAGGTAGACCAATAAAATTAAATATAAGGGAATATCTTGAAAAGAGATGATCATTGTACTTTAAGATGACACATTCATAAAGAATTTCATATGTATAGGTTGTTTTACATTTATGAATTTCTTAAAATCCTCCCATTGAAAATGGCCCCTGGGCATATAAACACATTGAAGAAAGTAAAAAAGAAACTGACCATGACCAGCAGCCCCATAGGAAGTCAGGACCCAAGCATGACATTTTGAGCCAGAACTTTGGTCCAGGCTGCTAATTCCCATGGAATTCCAAGCCCAAATTTAACCATTTCTGCCTATGTTGATTTGTCCCTCTGGCCACTTAAAAATGATTTTTTAAATAGAAAAACTAGTAAAATGAAGTTTCCAAGCTAAAACTTATCACTGTGCTTTTTGTTTTCATGTGATAAGTCACATGAATCTCTCAGAGAGAAACGGTGCAGCTTCCTAACTCTTTAAAATCAATGAGAGGTTTCAGCCCCAAGCAAATTTCACAGAAGATGTCTCTTTAAACAGTTGCTCTAGTGAGACATAGTTTTATCACTCCCAGGGCCTCCTAAGTATATAGTTAGATAGCATTATTCCTTTTCCAAAGACTCATACTTTGTCTTGATTTACAGGTACTGTGACCACATATGACTTCACTACAGGCCTGATGTGAGAATCAGGGAAAGTGAGATGATTCCAGTTTCCAAGACCAGGTCAATATATCCTCCATGTTTTCAAAGACAGATTACCCAAATGAGAAAATTTCCAGTTTTTAAAACTACAGGAAATACTATGATTATGTTATTGTTTTATGGTTTAGTGTTCCTTCTAAAAGCAAAGTTGAAATTGCCTGGGCAGAGAAGCATCTCTCATGACATAAATTAAGCAGATAGTGACATCTGATATGCTAATGACATGCAGCAATAATGGAAGATGCAGAATGAACAGGCTGCAGTAACTCATGCACACTTAATTGATCTGGAATGTGCCTGTATTTATTACCATGAAATTCTCTAAGATTGAGTTGTTTCCACGACACTCTTAAAGTTTTCAGATGGTTTTGCATTTTGAGGATGTTAAGGGTAAAGACCTAAGGGTTGTTATTTTTGTTTGTTTTTTGTTTTTGTTTTTTAGATGAATGATAGATTTCTGAAAGAGAACAGGCAATTATTTTTTCCTGAGATTCTTGTAGCAAATACACACACACACACACACACACACAGAGAGAGAGAGAGAGAGAGAGAGAGAGAGAGAGAGAGAGAGAGAGAAATAATCCTAGGATCCTATTAATAGACTTCATGTCAAAAACTGAAAAAAAATCTTTATGCAGATGGACTATGTAACTAAACATGTTTTAAAAATAGAAATTTCCAGTAAAACACTACTTAATTGTCTTCCAAAAACCTTTATCCAGCTTTGTGATTGCTTCCTGCCGGCCTGGTGGAGCCATCATTTGACTCACATATTAAATTTAGGATGAATTTTGTTTTCCCACACTTGGAAGATTCTAACTATGCAACCAAGGCTAACTTTGAAATATTTCCTAAGAAACATTAAATGACTTGCCTTTACAGATGTATAAAAATTCATGCTAGGGCTGGGGAGATTACTCAGCGGTTAAAGGTTCTTGCATACAAATCCTGCCAGCTCAGGTTCGATTCCCCATTTAAAGCCAGATGTGGCACACACATCTGGAGTTTATATGCAGCAGCAAGTAGCCGTGGAATGTTCTCTCTCTCTCCCTCTCTCTCTCTCCCTCTCTCTCTCTCCCTCTCTCTCTCTCCCTCTCTCTCTTCTTACACATAAATAAATAATATTTTTAATTCAAGCTAAAAAACCCAGATCAAATACACTCTTGGTAGTCTACATAAGATACAGCATCTGCAGCATGGCCCAAGTACATAGAGGTCTTAAAGAATAGTTCAAAACAATGGATCCAAGAAGACTTTTCTCTGTGAAAAAAAAATGGATCTGCAAAGCAGCACAGAAATCTTAATAATCTCCATCTCAAAATTTAAATATTATGAAATGATTATGAACACCAAAAGAATATGTTATAAAAATACACAGACTCAGAACTAAAATTTCAATGTCACTTTGAACAAGTTATTGTAATTGCCAGGTTATTTTTTGTTGCAAAATGGAACTAAAAAAAGCTACTTTGTGAGATCATGTGAGAATCAAATAGCAAGCATTTATGAAGTATTTAGCAGATCTCTTAGCACTCAAAAGTACATAAACCCTCAGAAAGTGATGGCTGAAGTTATTATACATGCCACCTTGCTACTGTTTGAGTCAAGGTCACTGATAAATATTCATAAAATATAACATGATCAGATGAATATATGATCAAGTCAGCACAGGAGAAATACTAAGGCAGGAAAAATAATGGTTTGCCAGTAAAGAGATCAATATGTAAAATGTGTATTGCTTATTCTTTCTCACACTCATTCTACCAATATTTAATGAATACCTATTGTGAATTCATTCTTGAAGCTATGGATACAGCCATGGACAAGGTAGGTGATTCTTCATTCTTGGATTTACATCTAAGGGACATAAAACCATTGTCAGGATGAAAACATTTTTCCCACATTTTTGTTATGTCGTCCAAAGTCTCAGACTGGGAGAACTTCTTGGATAAATTTTCTTATGTAGGTGATTAGTAATAAATGTTATTAGAAATGTGAAACACAGACTCTTCTACTTCATGATGGGGAAGAAGGGGGCATATAGCATGAATACACATGTGCACAGGCACCCCAACACACACACACACACACACACACACACACACACACACACAGAGAGAGAGAGAGAACTTATACAAGGATGGGATGTTTCATGCTAGATATCTGAACATGGCCTCGTAGCCCCAGGATGCACTCTTGAGGATCAAGGTTAGATACCTTACATCCATCTGTCCTGCCACCATGGGCACTGTACCAGATATCTTCCACACTGCCATCACCAGAATGTTGGGAAGCCACTCAGGCAATGCCCAGAGTGATTACTGAGGTGGAACTTCTAGAAAGAATGAATTAGGCTTTCCTAATATTTAATGTATGGGTTGACCCTAGCACAGGCCAAGTGAAGGATGCCCAAGGTCCCCTGAGAATGGAGCAGGAACCCCTGTCTTCCTCCACTTCCTACATTCCCGTGCAGCACATTGGGAAATTCGGCAGTTTGCATAAACCAGACTAAACAGTTTAAGACATTTATGTTATCTGATTTTAACTCAACCAAGTAAGAAAATTGACAATTGAATTGAGAAGAGTTTGGCAAAGAAAGCATGCATTGAAAATAATAACAGACAAAACAGAGACTTCTGTCCTCTGTACAGACTCTTCAGAGTCACATCATACAAAGGGACAGACGACCAGACAAATAAGATGTCTTCAAACCTCTTCCAATTATTTGTTTTCATCTTCTTTCCCAATGACCTCACCCAAAGTGTGTGATATAACTTGAGATAGAGTTTAGTATGTCAGGCATTGCTTAATGATGGACGCTAGTTATGGTGCTTAGTGCGACATTCAAAACCTAGCCATTAAGAACATGAATGCAAACTGTGATTTTTTTTTTCCTCATCAGTTTTCAATCTCATGTAATAGTCAAGGCTTTCCAAGATTTCTCTAAACTTAATGGAAAATGTTCTGAAGTCACTTTGGAGGTCTCTTGTATAATAGTGAAAAAAAAAAAAAACTTTGGCACAAACAAACAATTCCAGGCTAAGATTACAGAGATATCATTGTGCTTGAAACTCATTCCAGAGCTATTGCAACAAAAAAAACTGAGGTCCAGAAGAACACAAAGTTTCTCAGGATACCAGTGAAAGTTCTAACCTTTCCAAAAGATAACACTTTCTTATAAGGATACACATCATGCTTTGTCTGGGATTGGGAACAGTAATAAAAAGTTTGGGTACCAAAAAGTTTCCTTGGTTAGACTTGAATCAAATAATTATTAGAGTTTCCCACCTTAAAAGGAGATTATACTCCTTTTATATGTCCAAATTTGCCAGCATTTTCCATGGTGATTAGTAGCTCTCAGCTACACGTACCCTAGCAGGTCTCTAGATATCTCTACCGCTATCTGTTCAAATTTCATTTAAGTCTTCAAAGGCATGGATATAATTTAACAGTAATTTAAATATGGCATGGATCTCAGAAAGTAATTCAAGTTTTAAATTTCAGCCATTTGAAAACAAAAGTTCAGAAATATTTTCATTGACATATGACTTGTAGAATGAAAAACTATGTCGCTATAAAAGTTCACATCTGGGTTGGCGAGATGGCTCAATGTTTAAGAGTGCTTGCCACTTAAACATGAGGGTCCCTTGGGCTGGATATCACCAATTTAGACTCCCTAGAAGCCACATAAAAAAACTGGGTATGGCCACACAAGTTGTCACCCCAAGTGGCAGACAGAGAGGCAGAGACCAGAGAATCATTGGAGCTTACTGACCTAAAATGATAACTCTGGTTGATGGAGAGACCTGTCTCAAGGAAGTGCAGGGGTGAATGATGAGGACGTGTGACATCCTCCTCTGGCCTCTGCACACACACACACAAAGGGTGGGTACACAGTCCTGCACCACATACCACACACAGACTCCACACATATACGCACACAGAAAGCAGATTTGTGCAATCAAACTGGGAAAAGAACTTTCTAATCTCCTTTGAAATCTTCCAGATAAGAGTTTTGTTAAAAAAAAATTCATTTGTTAAAAAAAAATGTTTAAAAAATTAAAAAAAAAAACAGCGCCTGATTGGTTTTTGGTTGCTGCTGCTATGTTTGTTTGGGTTTTGTTATTGTTGTATTTGTTTGTAACAGGGTTTCATATAGCCCATCCAGGCTGGTCTTGAACTTGCTATGTAGCTGAGGAGGACATTGAGCTTCTGATCCCCCCTGTGCCTCCACCTGTCAAGTGCTAGGATTACAGGCATCCACCACCATATCCAGTTTGTGGTGCTGGGAATCCAACCCAGGGCTTGGTGGACTCTGACCACTGAGCTATATTCCAGCCCAGCACCTGGTTGTTTTGCAAAGAAAATGAAATGATATTAGAGAATATGAAGGCTTGACACCCAATTTCATTTAAAAGATTGTATGACTGATAGAATTTTGAGTATCAAAGTTCAGAAAGCACAGCCCTGGATGCAGGTTTTCATTCAAATTGGTGCATCTTTGCAAAGTATTTCAGCTATGAAAGACATTATGGCTGACTCTCAAGTAACCTGAACTTCCATGAAGAGCTTGGAATAACCGTTTCAAAAGATATTTAAGCAATATTTTAAAATAATGAACTTGTGATGACATTGCTCTTACTTAAATCTTAATGACAGTAAAAAAGTATATGCAATAATGAACTAAATAAGGTTCTAATATTCTTGTTTGTACATGAGGGAGATTGATCCAGGTCCTTGAGGGGGCTAAGCACTCCTTCTACCATAAGCTACAGCCACAGAACCAGAATTCTAATATAAAAAATATAACTTGATCCTTTTGGAGAATATTTAAAATTTTTAACTTCCATTTTCTGTATCTATGCAGTGTGCAAAGAGATTGGATCAGTTATATCACTGATAAATAAATACATATACATGAGTATGGACATTTACTAATTCCTAGTGAGGTTTCAGGTAAGTAAGACTCCAGGTGAGTCTGTCTGAAAGTGTGATTTATCGCCAATCTGCCTCTGGGTCCCTGAGGGTGCTTCTTTAAAAACAAAACAGAGCTCCTGACTATGACTCCCCAGAACTGTCCATGGTTTTACATTTGCAGTCTTCAGGCGATGCTGGTCCACCTATGGTTTGCAAATCAGGGTCTCTAGTGGAAAAAAAAAAAACATCATACCTGAATCGACGGCATCACACATGCTCCTGTCCCCAGAGACCATGGTATATAAAGGACACTTTCCCCATGGTGACAAGAAGCCTATTAACCCATTTTTGGACTTAGAGAAAGTAGTAGTTTGTGGCCCAGAGAAAGAGAACACATTACCCTCCTTTGTCTAGTCCAAGAAGGAATTGGGTATATTAGAAAATTCTTAACTTTTTTTTAGGACTTTTTAATGCCTAGAGTTCATAGTATTTTATGGATATAAATGACTTTTAGCCACAGACATCTCTTAGGGGTGTCCAAAGGCAAGACTATGAGATCTGAACATAAAAGTGAGTGAAGAAATATGCATAATTAAGGATGTCTTTTTCAAAACAGCTAGCCCACCTCCAAGTAAAATGTCAAGAAGAAAAATATCTTTTATGTCAAATTTCTGAGAACTCATAAATACTTGCTTTACCCCATCTTAACGATAAATAAGACTTGCTTCGCTGATGCAAAACCCAATCCAAGCATAGCAATTCCGCTGCTTCCTGACTTCCTCCCAGGCACCATAACCACAAAGTCATATGCCCTTTGGATCTTACCTTCCATGTGGAAGGACCATCTCAGCTTTCCTCGTCAAGCGAAAGCTCTCTGCATTTTCTTAGTCCTGGGTTGTGTCATCTGCCTGTCAAGAAAGCAGTTGCTTGTTTGATTGTTAATTGCCCTTGTTTTTTATTATAGAACGCCTTCAAATTTTGGTAAGCAACATGTTCTTCTTTGTAATTAGATATAGTACTTAAAATATCTTTCAATTCACCATGGCATTTTCCTTTAATCAGCACATCAGCCAGGCTTTACAATAATGCTGGAACTATATCTGCACTTTCACCACAGCGGCACAGCTTGAAGAAAACGGTGCTTCCAATACGTTTTGCAACTGCAATGACATTCAAAGATAGGAGCTTTTATTCTGATGATTGGAAATGTGTAAGTCAAATCCAAGTCAAAGGTAGAAGCTTCGATCCTTCGTATCACCAACGTCTTAGACCACTGCTAACCACTCTTGCTGCTGTAGTTAGTTTTATGTCATTGGGACAAACCTCTAAACCAGGTACAGTTTATGTGAGGAAGAAGGGATTGATTGAAGCTTACAGATCTGGGGGAAGTTTTATAATGGTGAAGGAAGCTGACCCCCTTTTATGGGGTTAAGGAGAGAGATAAATCAGCACCAGCACCTTTAAAACCAAGGACACTCTGGTATCTGTATACCTTGGGCTGAAATTTTAGATCCCCTCCCAGGAACACCTTGGGGCTGGACTCTGGGTTCTGCCCACACTTAAAAGATGCCTCTTTTAAGTTACAAGCTTTAACAACACTCCTGAATCTATTGGGAGACATTTATTTAAACTACCACACCTGCTTAAAGCATCAAAGTTCTTCAAACACTTCCCTGTCAGAAAACAGAAAGGCTGGAAACCGATGCTTACATCAGTGTGTGATTAAATGACCAGGGATGGTCAGCCAGCCACAGGGACACAGGAACCTAAGCAGTGTTTCAAATAATTTCTTATTAAACCTCCTTCAAGAGAAATTTTACTCAGTCAACTTTACAAGAGAGGAAATTATTAGAGAGGTTGTTTGCCCAAGATCAACCCTGAAATAAGGTCAAACAAGCCTCAACAAATCTACAGCCCGGTGCTTCCTGAGGAGCACAACACTTTCAGTATGACCTCCTGTACAAAAAAACCAGTGTTCACTGTCCCCACCTTGGTGTTCATCTCCTGGCAAGCCAATGCTATTTCAACTCCCTAATATGCCTTGTAACCAGCTCGCCCATAACAGATCAGCCCCAGACAAGCCAGAAAATGGTGCAGGATGAAAGAGAATGGAATAAGAGGCTCCTAAACTTCAGAACCAGGTTGATGTTGTTAACCACCTCTGTTCTTGGATGAGTGTCTTTCTAAACTTAACAAAAACATAATTCTCATAGCCTAGTGGCTGGAGCACAGAATGCCCGAGTTTGAATCCTACTCTGCCTCTTACCACTGAGAAACTCTAACAGCTTGAAGTGCCTAGAGCTGAGTCTTACACAAGTCAGTATCCAATTATCACTAATTATGACTCAGGAACTCCAGCTCCTATCTGTAAAATGAGGATAGAAATGCTGTTATTGTGGGGACTAAATGTGATAAGGGCAGAGTGCCTTCCCTAGTGCATGAGGCTGTGGTAAATTTCCAGGGAAGATTAGCTGTTCACTCAAAGGTAACTGCATTAAAAAAAAAAATAGCAGGAATCCTCCCCATTTTGTAATGTGGCATCTGACATGTGGAAGGTAATTTGAGCAGTGAGAAAGGCACTTAATATTACCCAAATGTCATGCTCCTGAGAGACATGATGTACCCACTGGAAAAGACACAGAAGAGGGAGAGCTGTGAACATAAGCAGACAAATCCATGCTTTGTAATATTTTTTTAAAAAGAAACACAATGGAAATAAACTACTACTTTATTTCATGCATACAAAAATTTTGAACATATTAAATTTTCCAACTTTTATAATTCTCCTCAAGCAGCGGAGTCCCCTTACCATGCAGCCCACAGGCCAAATCCAGCTTGTATGGTATACCAGCTAAGAATAGCTTTTTACAGATGAACACTTACGGCTGATTTGATGAAGAGGAAGGCTAACTTTGAACCCCAATTAAGTGAAACATGATCAAACCCCAAAGAAATTCCATTCTTCTCATTAGTAGACCTGCATTACAAACCTTGTACACCATGATTATTGTTCTTTTTATGTATATAAGTACTTACATAATAAGCCTCAATTTTGCCTCACAGCCTGAGAAACCCAAACTATTTACTCTCTGGCCCTACACAGAAAAAGAAATGGTCTCTGCTAGAGTATCTGGCTTGTGAGTTTTTGTTCCCAACAGCTGGTTGGGAACTAGAATTTTCACTGATGAGCACATTTGCTTTGCAGAGGAGACTGTGTCTCAGAACACTTCTCAAACCACAGGAGAAAACAAGTTCTATGCCTTGGCAATTTTTATCTAAGAAAATTGTATCCACCCAAATCCTGTCCCACACACTTAGCCGTGAAATATCTTTATAAAGACATGTGATCAGTAACTGCATAGTCTTTTCTGGCCGTGGGAAACAGGATCGCCTTGTTGACTAAATGGACCCATTCTTTGGAAAGAAGTTATCTCATATCACATGGTTAAAATCAACTTCTAGGAACCGCTGTGAGGTTCTGGAGGCCCCCTCCTCATTGACTCCCACTTACTTGTTTTAAAGCCACCTTTTCCCAAGAGCTCGTAAAAGTACACATACTACCTCTGTTTCATGCTGGATTAAGACATTTTTGACTCTTGACATGTCTTAAATGATGACAGCTTTTCATTTCAACTAGATTCAAACCTTAAAAGTCAATTGAGGAAAGTTTGAGCCGATCTGTATTAGGGAAGGAGGCTCTTGCCTAATCTCAGGAAAGTTAAACCTCTGGATCTAGGAAGCCTGAAGGAGGAAGAAATTACAGACATGGTGCCTTTTATCCTGAACCTTGTGACTCAAAGTTTATTTCTAGAAATTAAAAAAAATGGGATTTGGGTTAAATGGAAATAAAATAAGAATGAACTTCAGAATTCTATACAGGTGTGTGGAGGGGGAATGTATATAGACAAAATATCCTAAAACAAGAGAAAGCCAGGAAGACAGAATACAGAAAAAGGTTAGCAGGACCTTATGTGTGTTTTATCTCGAGCCAGTAGGACAATGGGGCAGGAGAGCAATGGTGACACCCCACAGTCAGAACCACAGATAATCATGGGACACCGCAAATACTCCCTCCCAAAATAGAAGTTCTTCACTTAGAGAAGCTATAGGTTGTGACCTCTTGGGTCTTCGCCTTCTTGATTTCTAAAATTAGCCTCAGCTCTCTGCCTCTAGGGTCCATGCTGGGAAAGTAGACAAAGAGGTTTTGATAGTCCTTTAAAAGTAGAAAAATGAAAGTATCCATGACTTTGAAGTCTTTCCTGCTCCTTCTATCTCTTCTTCCTCCTCCTTCCTTCACTTCTTCCATTTGGAGGAGATCATCGTATTCCATGCATAGCAAATGTTTAATTAGTAAAACAGTTTGAGAAGATTGGTATATCTCAAGCACCCATACTACATCCCTTCCAAAAAACTGTAATTTCTTGCCTCAAAAAAATGAAAATATACATTTTAAATGCAACATGACCTGCCAAGAAGCGTTTAGTGGTACTGTGCTTGAGATGTCATCAACTTACAGCTCTGATAAAGCCCCCCCCCACACCTCATCACTTCCAGAGCAAGTTTTACTAATGAAAAAAAACTACGAGAAACCACAGAAGTGCAGATCTCAAAAGTGAAATTGACCTTGAAAAATTAACTAGTCTGTCACTCAGCTGCTCCCCTGCCTGAACACATGCCTTATACCACAACCCAAAGAATATCTTAAATATTTAAAGTCTCAAGATATACCACATCAGAAACTTCCAAAATAAGCAATTGCCTCTCAGAGAACACCTGCTGGCTAAATGACCGTCACATACAAATGGCTACTTCCTATCTCCTTTTCATCGCAGTCCACTCTCCTCTCCTAAGGAATCCTCCTGTCTTCCCCACTCTTCTTGGGAGCTGATACATTCCCCACATCCTACCCTCACCCATTGTTGAGCCCCAGCCTAACTGAGCAACCTTAAACTAAGTTTTAGAATATGGAATAAAGCCAGGCATGGTGGCACACACCTTTAATCCCAGCTCTCAGGAGGCAGAGGTAGTAGCTGATAAGCCTTGTTCCTGCTTGCTGAATTCCATGTAGCTGATAAACTTTGTTCCTGCTTGTTAAGTTTTGCTTTATTGGCGATGTAACCAACTACCCTGCTGATTGGCTGTAAAACAATGTGCCCTAAGGAGGCATACTTTGCTCTGCTGTACTCTGCTGATTGGCTCCCTCCAAAAAGTTTGACTCTTATTGCTTGAGAGAAATAGGCTGAACAATGCAGCCTCGGGTTATAAAAGGGCTTTGGGTACTCAAATAAAATGAGATTTGCCCAACAATTCTCCCGGTCGCATGTGCCTGGCCAACCATCCACCTCACCTCTCCCCAATGAGCTCTTTCTCCTACTGGCCGGTGAGATTTGGGCTACCCACAGGGGGCCAGGGGTCTGCGACCCCCCCCCAGCAACCCATAGATCTACAATTCCCATAAGAACATCTTTCTAAGCATAATTACAGATCTTACTCCCTGGGGTCCAACTCTACCTCACCCTTCTAGGAGCCAATAGCCTGCTACCCATATCTTCCCAAATTTGGTGAGAATCAAGCAAAAGTGTGATGTAAAAGGCCGTGTGTTTATAAGCATACAACATATAAATGTACAGTAGATATGGTTTGCAATTGTACACAGACACCCAGGTAGATGGATTAGCACACCTTAAGTGTACAGTATGGCCAGTGTACTTTTTAATTCAGTTTTTTCTTTTGTGTGTGTTAGGTGAGTACCCCTGGAGTCATTTACAGTTGTAAATTGCTTGACTACCCTCATTCCCTGAAAACTCAGTTCTCAATGGATCTCATGCATGGGAAGCCTGTCTCCTGAGTTCATGTGCCTTTAATCCCAGAACTCAAGGAGAATGTGTTGCCAAGTGTTTGGGGCAAGCCTGGGCTACAATGTGCAGTCCTATCTCAAAGCACAATCCCTTAATTAAATAATTAGCTAAGTAAACAAGCTCAGTGTATAGATAACCAGCCTAAGCCAGGCATCAACTTAAAGAGATGATCAAATACAAAAGCAGGAGAAAGGACAAAAGACTTTCTACACACCAAGTTGTCCATCACATTGGGAGTTTGCTAAAAATCATGTTGACTGGCAGAATCACACTCAAATATACTTCTGCTTTTGTTTGCCAAGGACTGAGCCCTCCCCAAGCTGGCTGATGTTAAGGGAAAGGTGGGCGGTGGTACAAGCATAGACCTTATAGAATGCAAGAAAAAGCACGGTGACCAGCCTAGCATGGAGAGCAGGAGAGGACACCAACAAGACTGTTAAAAACAAAGCTGTGGGTATCTCCTTCCAGGGCCCTCCAGAGTCTCCTTTCACTTCTAACAATATCTCAATCAAATGATGGAAGCCTCAAGTTAAACTACTTAGATAGAACTCCCAGAAGACAGCTGAGGTAGTGACTAATTTAGAGTCTTCCTGAACCCCTGCACAAAGTCTAACAGAGCAAATAGGAAACAAAACCCAAAGCCCATTGGACAACACATACAATACAGCCAAGCCATGAGAATCAGTGGATGTTATTCTGCATGTTTGTTTATAGTATATTTTTCTCTCTCCTAGTTCTGATCATATTTTATATGAAGCAATGATGACACCCAAGATCAGCAAGGGTCCCTAACACTCAGATTATGGATGTAAGTATTGTTGTACACTGAAAGAAACCAGGGACTCTGAGAGAAATGTTTTATTCCTGGCCTGAGACAGGAATGAACATAGGACCTCTTGAGAGTCAGGTTAATGAAGGAACTGCCAGTGACTTCTAGGGTCAAAGTGACAGGAATCTGGAGTTAAGTGAAGAACCTTTCCCCAGCTATAAGAGGCAAACTCAGCCTCCATCTAAGAGAATTGCAAAGAATTCAAATCTATCCAAGATGCCTAGATACTTGAGTTATAACCTGAAAAATCATATCAATAACTGGTCATCTGAGGAGGAGAGTAATCAATTATTATTATAAAATGAGCTAATAAGAGAGTCACATGTTTATCTTGTGTTTTGTTTTTTGAGACAGGGTCTCATGTAGCTTATGCTGGCCTCAAACTATGTCGTCCATGATGACCTTGAGCTTCTGAACCTACTGTCTCTACCTCCAAAGTGCTGGGATTACAGGCATGTAGACTACACCCTGTTTATCTGGCATTAGGGAACAAACCCAGGGCTTTGTGCATGCTAGGTAAACACTCTACCAACTGAACTACAACCCCAGCCTTATCTTGGTATTTTTTCCTTCATTTTATTTTGCTTAATTGGCAATTTCATACTTAAACATAATGTTACTTGATCATAATCCCCTCCTAATACCTTCTTTTGTCCCCCTTTTCCCTCCTTCTCTCCACTGACTCCTTCTTGCTTCTAGCTTTACCTTCTTCCATTGCTAGAATATCTTTTTTTTTGCCCACCTTCATCATCCATGTCAAAACATTGGTGACCTCAAGATTGAAGACATTTGTAGAGGTAATGAGAGGTTCTGTGAAAGCATGAAATAATAGACATGAAGTTGGAAGATAGTGTCCCAAAGTATTTCTCCCTATCCTCTGACTCATATTCTTTCTATCCCCTCTTCCACAAGACTTCCTGAGCCTTAGAGGGCACGATAAAGATTTCTCATTAGCACTGAGCACTCAGCCAGCACTTTGATGAGTCTCCCCAGGAGTCACTGTCGTCTGCAAAAGGAGGCTTCTCTGACCAAAAGTGAGAGCAGCATTAATGTGCAGGCATAAACATAACATAAATATCAGTGAACAATTTGATGAACATAACATATCCTTCTAGTCAACCAATAGTAGTCCCACCCCTCAGGGTTCATGACCTCCCCAGCCTTAGGGTTTGGACTAGGTTTTCAGACCAGGGTGTGATGGTTAAGTTTTGTTGTCAGCTTGAGCTGTTTAGTAATCCACAGCAATCTTGGGTGGGTCTCTGAGGTTGCTTACAGGAAGGATTAACTAAAGGAGGAGGTCCCTCCTCCAGAGTGAGCCCTTCCCCCAGAGTGTGTGGCCCTCTCAGTAGGGAGCAGGATGTAAGGAAGCTGGAGAAGAAGGAAATCTCTCTCTCTTTCTCCAGCCTGGCTGCTGGTGCTTGTTGTGATTTGGATGTGCAGCCATCCTGCTCAGCTTTTTCTTCAGCATTGGAACCAAGTTTCCTCAGCCTTAAGGGCATCAGTGCTGGATTGGGATTGCTGAGGCATCCAGACATGTGGACTGAGCAGCTACTGGTTCCTGACTCTCAGGCCTACAGAATGCTATTGTGGGACTGCCATAGGCTAATCCAATAAATCCCCATTTTACTATCATTCATTCTATCAGTTCTGTTCCTCTAGGGAACCCTGATTTATACACAGGGATAAATTACCTTCCACAGAATGGATTTTATATCCAATCAGAGCAGTTGGCTATCCACATATAGGTCATGTCACTATTGCCCAGTGGGTACCTCTTGCCTGACTAGTCAGTAGGTAGGGTAGAAGCATAGTTGGCTAAGCCTATTGATGAGCATTCTCCCCTAGCATGCTGCATAACACATTCCCTCACTATGCCAGCTTGCCAGGAGGGAGGAGACTTCCAGCTTAATCCAGATTAATTACTCAATGTCCTGTAAACAGCCCTTAAAGTGCAGTCAGAGGAGAAAACAGAGGAGAGGAAAGATTAGGGGAGGGCTAACCAAACTAAAACTAAAGATGCAATAAAAATGCTATAAGGAGAACTGCTTCTTTGTTAACTAATTAGAAATATAATTCAGACCAAAAAGTGAGAACTCCAGTTTTGGCAGAAACTCCTAATGAGGGAATAAATAATGCTTCTCAGCAAAGCCATAGATTATTACAGGAATACCCTAGTGCCAGAGATGGGATGATCCCAAGTGAGTAGTTGGTCAAGGCCCCAGTTGTCCCCAAAACAATATAAGCTATTGTCAAGGCTCTTGTTTTCCCACCAGAACTAGATGGTAAGATCCTAATGCTAAGGACAGTGTCTAGATTTTTCCGTGTGGACTATACCACATAGACAAGGACACATGTCTCTATAAAATTATTTTTGTTACTAAGTAGAAGTTAAATAATAGAATCAATGTAGCCATTTCACAACTACCAGAGAAATTTTGGAGCAGGACTTGAGTAATAGCTCCTAACAATAAAAAAATAACAAAACAAATGCTATGGGTCATCTTTTTTTAAAATATTTTATTTATTCATTTTCAAGCAGAGAGATACAGAAAGAGAGGGAGAGGGAGAGACAGAGAGCGCACCAGGGCCACCACCTTGTGGGTCTGGCTTATGTGGGTCCTGGGGAACTGAACTGGGGGCCTTAGGCACTGGAGGCTGAGCCATCTCTCCAGCCCCATATGGGTCATCTTATACATGAAACATCACATCACCCACCACAGTCTTTTCAAAGAGATGGAGCCTAAGCCTGATCCATCCAACCCTGCATCCAGCCACTCATTGTCCCAACAGACAGAGGATAGAGGAGCATAGTGAACCAAAAGGTGAATCATAAAGGAATAACCAGGCTTGTAGGGCTCCCTGGAGACAGCCTCTGAGACAAAGGATGTGTGCAGGAGGTTCTCTGGCAAGCAACTTGTGAAACAACATATTTAAAAAATAAATGAGGGGGCACTGAAGAGATGGTTCAGCAGTCAAAATGCTCGCTTGCAATGCCTGATGGCCTGGGTTTGAGTCCCTAATACCCACATAATGCCAGATGCACAAAGTGGCACCTGCGTCTGGAGTTTACATGCAGTGGCAGGAGGTGCATATTCTCTTCCTCCCTTGTGAGTAAGTAAATTAATAAATAAAGACAATTTAAAACTGAAGAAATCGTTCAAGGAAAAAAAAATAGGCTGGAGAGATGGCTCAGTGGATAAAAAGCTTGCCTCACAATTCTGAGTACCTAAATTCAAACCCCCAACCCCCATATAAAACTTTGGTGGACTTCTGTCATTACAGTTCACCTGTGGTGAGAAAGGAGGCTGAGACAGAAGGATTTCCCAAAAGCTTGCAAATGGATGAGTAAACAAGGAGAAACCTTCCTCATATGAGGTGGAAGGTGAGGACTAACCTGAAAGCTATTCTGATATCCACACCAATGCCACAACAACATATACACACACTAAATAAATAAACACTTCCTAAAGTAAAAGAGCATCAAACTGGACTGAGAGGATGCTGAAGGACAGTCACAAAGCAGGTCGTGTGGGGAAGCACTGAAGCTGAAGACTCTTCACAGTTATCCAAGCTCTCAGAAGCGTCATCACATCAACCAATCAGCAGAAGCTGGCTGATCCCAGGAAACAGGGTCTGCCACAATGTGACATCATCACAGACATGACGCACTATCACCTTTGCTATATTGATATTTCATTGGTCAGAGGAAAGTCACAGGCCACCACTGAAAAGAAGAAGACTGTGCAAAGGCATAAACACCGGTTCTTTCCTCCCCTCACTTTTGCCTTTACCGGATGCCTGCCAAAGTTGGATCAAAATGGCCAAATTAGGACCAAAAATTGTATCATGATTTAATTACCCTCTAAGGGCCCCACCTGCCATACCACCATAACAGAGATCAGATTTCCACATGAGTTTTAGAGGTAACAAATCATATACAAACCATAGCAAATCACATGCCCACTTTTAAACAAATCGCCATTTAAGGGAATGTGATTCCCCTTAGATGACATGTACCCCTGGAGTTGGGACTCCACCTCCCTGAAGGACATGCAGAGCTAAGTGCCTGAATGATATCAAGTCCTGTTAGGCAGGAAGAGGAGAAACGGATGCTGGGGAGGCCTTGGGTGATATGACCCACAGTGTGGCCAGTCCATTAGTGAACTTCTCTTCTGTAAAAGCTCAATTATTGAGAAGAGTCTAAGATGATAAAGAAGATAGGAAAGAAACTGCAGCAAATATGCTAGTATCCACTTTTCTTATATCTTGTGAACTCCCAATATAGTAAAAAGTCACACATAGAAGACAATGCATGTGCGCCAGTGTGTGTGCGTGTGTGTGCACGTGTGTGTGCGTGCTCATGTGCATGTGTGTGTGTATGTGTGTGTGTGTACGCACTCACACGAGGACATGCCACAGCACACATGTGGAGGTCAGAGGACAACCTCAGGCTGACAGTCTTTACTGAGTTTGAGATATCTCTATGAACCCACAAGCTTTGGGATTCTCTTGATTACACCGCCCATCGTCATGGAGCATTGGGTTTACAGACTCACACACTACCTACATCCAGCTTTTACAGTGGTTTCTGGGGATCTGAACTCTGGTCATCGTTTTTACACAATAGGCATTTTTATCCACTGAACAATGTCTCCAGCCCCCATAAGACATTTTAAAAGTTAAATGGCTATCAGATCCTTGTACACACAATGTCCTTCATGTATGACTGTGTCAGCTGATTCTTGGTCACTCCATCTCTTTCCGCTTGTTCCTCTCTGGAGGTTAGGGAGGATTTAAGGGACATAACCCAGAAGCCATTATTCAAGCATTCTCTGAAACCACATGAAGTTTCGTATAGCTAATAAATCCTAAGGAGCAAGACACAAGGGTGTCTAAGTAATGATTTTAAATATGAGCTTTGCCTACACCCCCCACACACAATGACTGATGGCTGTGCTCACAACTCAAAACCCACAACCCCATCGTGAACACCAGCATCTGAGGAGAGCCCTCAGTGGAATGGGGGCAGGGAGGATGGTAATGGTGGTACCAACACATTATATGTGTACATACAAATTTTCTACTTAATAAAAAAATGAGCTTTGGAGATGAACCGATCTGTGTTTAAATTCTAGGTAAACTTAATCATCGATGTGACATTGGGCAAGTTTCTTAATCTGTCTTTGACTCAATAAAATTAGTGACAATGGTAAACTCTCCTCCTTGAATCTTTCTTTTATAAGCAACCTCTGATTTATTACTCCATGATTCCATTTTAATAAATTAATCTGAATATTATCATGAAATACCCCAGAAATAGTTGGAACTGAAGTACCAAACTAAAAACTGTTTACTCAACTGGATCTAAAATTTGTCTTTTACTGAAATGCTTATAATTAGTAGAAAAGCATGTCCCTTAAAGAAAATCAAGCCAGCGCAAAATGCCCCTGTCCTTCAAATTCAAGGAAGCTGAAAGATGTCTTTTACAGTAGTCCCAAGACTTGAACAAGGACTCATCAGATCCAATTTCAAGCAGCATCCCCTCACTAGCTCCACCTATCTTGAAATGAACGAATCAGCAAGAATTTTATTCACATACTCTCACTTCCACACGGTGATCAACCAACCAGACACATTCTGTCTAGTGTTAGTCCACCAATCCCTGTGTCACCTTCTTCAAACTCTATAAGACCCCAGAGTCTATGCCTTATACGTGTAACTCTCTTATTTACAATATACATCCAGATGTTGACTCGTGCCTGGCCTTTTACCAAACAATACAAGAAACAGCTAATAACAGCTTTCACTATTGCTTTTCCCAGGAATTTGATCAATGGAAATGAAATCATCAGCAATGCTAGCTAGAGTTTGGTTGTATTTTTTCTACAATAATAATGAACTAACGCATTAGTTAGAAACTTCTCCTAAGTTGGTCCTTAGCTACTTATCCATCACAGTGTATCTTCGTTTTCTTCATCTATTTTATGTTTCTTTTATGTTTCTCAGTGAATTTTCTACATCTGAAAAAATAAATGAGTATTTAAGATATGCTGAAGATTAAACCCATTATAGTCTATGGCACTAGAGGAATAATGATAGTTTTATGAACTAAAATGAGACTTCTCATTAATGTGGATGACTAATTATGTACAGCTCTCAAGTTCACACTAAAAATAACACAATTGAGTTCTGGATTGTGACTAGAACTGATCCCCATTTCAGCTGAGCAGAACAATCTGGTGTGTCCAACCTGCTGGGAAGTGTGACCGGCCCTGGTATCAGTCACAATCACCTCCCTAAAGGCTATGCTTCACACAGAAGCCAGAGTAATGGCTTATAAACAAATCTCAGAATGTTCTCGAACTTTCCTTTGATGTTTGAGGCTCAGTCTACTGCTCTGATTGATCTACAAAGTCTCATATCACCTGGGCTTTCCCAGTCTTTCCAAACACACAACCCACCATTGTGTCCTCTCTTTCTCCCTGGGTGTTTTTGGCTTATTTCTTCCCCTTTGCATGGTCTTACCACTTCCCAAATCTTTTGTCTAGAATCTTCTTTTTCCTGCATCATCACACAGTTAACTGCTTTCACTTGCATCTTCTCACATCTGACCTACCCAGACACACGAGGTCTAACTACCCCACAACGCAGCCCTGCCACCTGAGTGTCTTGTCCTGCTTTCCTTTACTTCTTGTCATTACAACGTGGCCTGGCAAGAATGTCACGTGTGTCTCCTGCATTGGAAAATGGGTGTCACGGGAGTAGTCATATATGTTTTGAATTTCTTTGTATCTCTGGCTTCTAGAAAAGACTCTGTCACACAATAATTACTGACCATAGCTAGTCGGTAGTAAAGTTGGACACAAAACAATAACGGATGCTTTCCTAGACAGGGGCAATCGTCCATATTTATTAATGATTTTTGCAATTTAATGTTTGTCGTTACAACTAGTGTTGTTATTCATACAACCACTTCAAGAGAGCTCCTAAAAATCATGATAGTCAAAGCAATTACAACAGATCTATAAGTTGGTCTATAGTCTCAAAGACGGCACATTCATTCATCTAGAATACTATAACAAAATACCATAAACTGAGTGACTTATAAACAAAGTCTTTTATTTCTTATCGTTCTATAGAGTGTAAAGCCCAAGGTCAAAGAACCAGCATGGTGTATGTCTAGTAAAGACGTACTTCTTGGCTGACAGACAGCTATCTTCTCCCCTTGAAAAGGTGGTGAACAGCTGTGGGATCTCTTTTTTGTAAAGACACTAATTCCAGGCATAAAGGTCTGTCTTCATGGCCCATACACCTTCCAAAACCTCTACCATCAAATACCATGACCTTGGCAGTTGGGATTTGAACATGTGAATTTTGATGGGACATAAGCATTTAACCCACTGCAATGATTCAGCAAGACCTAATGAGGAGTCTGAGAAGATGGCTCTGTGGTTTTAGGCACTTACTTGAAAAGCCTTCTGGTCTGAGGTTTGATTCCCCAGCACCCATGTAGAGCCCAATACAAAGTGGCCCATGTGTCTGGCATTCAGAGACCCTAGTGTGCCCATCTATAGACACACGCATACACAGACATGCAAAGAAATAAATCATTTTTTAATTATAATAATCAGATACATTGTGAATAAATACACATTAAACATACTAGGTCCTTGAATTAATTTAAACCGTACTGAAAAAAGATACATTTTCATATTCATGAGAATAACTTGTATAATTAAAGGACCATCAATGAAAATCAGAGAAGTGCTTGTGTTAAAAGATTTACGAATGTTTCCAAATCACAGAAAGGAAAAATGTCAGCCTTCAACTGGTAACTTTCCAGTCAGAGGATATAAAGCAGCACTGTCATTATGTTCTGCAGATGTTTCACTAATAATTTTCCCATTGCATATGAATTCAATTGGGGGAGGAGGGGGGACGAGGAGGGAACCAGTGAACTTCCATGTTCAGTGGATTTCAACCGAAGGAAGGCTAAACCAAGCTTTGCTACACTACAGACACTCTCTGAGTTAATTCCCAATGAAAGCAAAAACCCATGGTCTTTGCGGCCAGATAATATCATAAGTGACAAATTCCTTCAAACAATTCACACTCTTGATCTAATCTGCTTTCCTTCTTTTTCTGCCTATAATTTAAAAGAACATAATCCAACAAAAATATGACTGCAGCTCCAGATAAATTAGTGGTATGTTAACGCTAACTCAGTCTCCTTCAACTTAAAAAATCAAGGGGGAAAATTCATTAGAAGTCAGGCTTCTTCTAAACAGGCCTTTGGAAAGTGAATCCAGTATCCTTTTTGAAGGTTTGCTTGTTTTAACTTTTGCTTTTAGAGATGACCTAGATGTAGGCAATAATGGTGCCTTATCAAGCTGGACATGACTGGATAAGGTGTCCGTGCCCCTGACCCCAGACGGGTGCCCTCCACAAGTCATTGGCATTGCATCTTTGTTCCAGTGTTCAAAGAACACTTTTGTCTTCAAAGTAATATTTCGCTGCCCTGGACGGGTCATGTTCTTGCTTCGATGCTCATTGAACTCCTGGTAAAGATCTTTCTTTGAAATGGCTTTCTTGGAGCAACTATAACCCAAAAAGACAGTTCGTGGCAGGAAAGAGTAAAACAACTTCACAAAGAAAACGAAGGAGCAGGCATTGTCATATGGTTTGGATTTTGGATTTTTTCTCTCTTCTCTAGCATTTTTTACTTGGCTTTCCAGTTTTCTTTCCAGTAGTTTAGAAGTACCAAGAGATGCAAGAATTCAGTTTTCTTATTCACTGACCTGATTGGGGACAAGGGTTTTTCCCCAAACCGTAAGTACTCTAAAGCAAAAAATTCAATTCTAAAACTGAAACTAAAATGTCTGGCTGATAAAATACCAATTTGAATGTTGGTTGCAGCTTTAATTAAAACATATTTAGTCATGGGGTGACTTATAGACTTGCCTTCATATGTTTTTTTTTTCAGGAAAACTAGAATAAAGCTCCAAAGATCCAATTGGTCTTGTGAATATTTTCAAACAAAAATTTGAATTCTCATTTCATGTTTGCCCTCGAAAAAGTAGGGAAGAGGAGAAGCATACTTCAAAATCTTCAGAATAGCCTCAAAACTTTTTTTCCTTTCAGTCCCTAAACAAGCAAGACCATGCTCTAACTTCCATCCCAAGAAAAGAAAACTTTTTCATGAATGAATTTCTCAGATCATAAAATCTTTCACCATCCCATCGAAGTGGTCCCCATGGAAAGATGTGGGTGTTTGGGAGTGATTGATTTTCCTGATGTTTTTCTTTTTGGAATTTTTTTCTTCACTTTTGCTTTAGTTTTGGAGTTCCGGCGAGTTTGCCCTACATCACGTCTCCTTACTTAAATATGAGTCACTTGGTCTCCTGTGGATTCTAACTTCACTTCTAGTCAGTTGTTGGTTTACACAGTAGTGAAACCCTATCACAGCTACAAACACACTCAAAGGCACACAAAGCCTCCATCTTTGAGTGAACGAGAATTCCAGCTGCTCCTGGTCCTCGTGGCCAAGCACACCCCCTTTGAAGTGAAGAGCACCTCTGTGGACCTGCGTCTCTGTCACTTGGCACTGTTTCTCTAAGCCTGACCCCTGAACTGATTGTCTGATGACTAATTCGCATGCTACAACCAAGGTATATCAGTATCACTGACCCGCCTGCATTTGTCATTAAGGGTTTGTAGCTTAAAAGAGAGATGAAAGAGAAAGACGTAATATTAGACCAGCAGCTAAACATCTTATGAGTATGTTTTGAAAATGTGACTTATAAAAGCAATAGACAACTTGTTTTAAATAAGTCTTTCAAGTTAGACAGAAGGCCTGTGTATGTATTTGCGTAAATACCTTCTCTGATTTTTTTTCATTCTGTCCAAATGATTTGCTACTGATAAAAGTCTACCACAGGCATGGTCATCAATGCTATGTGAGTTTCAAAATCATACAAGAGACATGTAAAGTTTAGCAATGCCTGCGTCAGAAACTAACCTAGCCAGCCATCCCCCTTACTATCCTCACAGTCTATTGAAAATTAAAGAAAAATGTATGTGCAGACACTTCTGATTGAAGTCTGTTAAATCGTCTGTCGATTTCTCTAAGTTGTTAACATAACTGCCTACCTTATTCCTGTAGGTAAAAGATGAAATTTTGTTTCAACTTCATAAGAAATTGCATAAGAAATGCAATTAAACATCGTTTTGTCCACAAGATGTCCATCCCACTAATGCTATGAACGAGAGCCTATTTATTGGTACGTTGCTTGGCAAATGTGGCAATGAAATTCTTTAAAGAAACAGCGAGGCCTCTAAATGTGGATAATGGGTCTTTGAACAGACTCTAAAGACCCATTTCCATAGACTGGACCAATTCCTTTAAAGCAATACATAATCAGAAGTCAAGTAAAAGGGGTGGGACAGAAAGGGAAGATTAAAAAGAGAGTAAAAGATTAAAAGAGAGAAAGAATATAAGGAAAATTCAAAAGAGGAAAAGATCAAAAAGGGGATTAACCATGTTACTTGTTGTTTTTCAGAAATTAAAAAAGTATGGTGGATGAGGAGTTTGTTTCCTTTTGGCCCAAGAAAAAATGCCAATTATGGTAGCTAAACTGCCCGGATCACATATCAGCATGCTTTGGAAATGTGAGAAATGGATGGGAAATATAAACACAGAGCAATAGCTTACAGTTATGTTATGAATTAAGCCAGAAAAATATCAAGATTTAGTCACTGAATAAGCTGCCAAGGTCAATTTTGCCTGATGAACTTGAGCAAGATCAGCATCGAAGCGATAGCACTGTACTTGGGTGCTTGGCGCAACACCCCCATGGCTTTCTACCATCAATTCGTATTTCTCGTGGAGAAAAAAACAGCCCAGACTAAGAGAGCATAGTCAATAATCATGAAGTCATGAAATTCCTCTTTATTTCTTGAATTTATTTGACCGGTGCCCTAGGTTCTGAATTTAGATCTCTGATATGATAAAA
>PVHP010003632.1:43909-77155 GCA_004024765.1 Zapus hudsonius
ATGGGCATTAAACCTAGGACCGTGCTAGCCCAGCCCACAGTGCGAGAGCTGATGGTTGGATATGGGCATTAAACCTAGGACCGTGCTAGCCCAGCCCACAGTGCGAGAGCTGATGGTTGGATATGGGCATTAAACCTAGGACCGTGCTAGCCCAGCCCACAGTGCGAGAGCTGATGGTTGATTCTGGGGATGAAACCTAGGATCATGCTAGCCCAGCCCACAGTGTGAGAGCTGATGGTTGGATCTGGGCATGAAACCTAGGACCGTGCTAGCCCAGTACAGAGTTTTGGCTTTATGCTTTTTTTTCTTGCCCACATATTTTGTTTTGGGTTTGTCTTTGTTGTTGCCTTTGCTCTAGTTAATCTTTCTGGTTTTGTCTTGTTTGTTTTATTTTTAACAGCAGCTTGTTGTTGTTGTTTCTCAAGGAAGGGTCTCACTCTAACCCAGGGTTACCTGGAGGTCACTCTGTAGTCCCAGAATGGCCTTGAACTCAAAGAAAAGATCCTAAGGAAGCCTCCCAAGTACCTGACTAAGGTATATACCACCACACTAGCTTACAGCAATAATTATTTTCAATTTTCTTTTTACATTTCTTTCTTAAATTCTTTTAAATTTTCAAACATTTACTGCTTAAAAACTGATAAATCAAATAACTTAAAACTACTCAAAGATAGAGCCAGAAAATTGCACATTGTGAAAGAAGGAAAAGATGGAAAAAATAGAAATTACATTAGCATGAAGGTAAATGACATCTACTAAACAGACAGATTTAAATTCTGGATTAACTTCAGGAACGACACCAAAAAGGAGAGAGGTGGTACGAGGTCTAAACCGATTAAGTGTGAGGATATAAGTGCAGAACCCAGAACCAAGGCAAAGACAGAGACTCTGTAGCTCTGGACTCCCAGAGCACCTCCACTGAGAAGCGAATCAGACACTCTGTGATCCTAGTGGACATATGGTGAGAAGGGAGATAGAGACAAGAGGATCTGCCAGAAACTCCTAGAAAAGAGGAAAACAGAGCCATCCTGCCCCTAACAAAGTGGAAGGTGAAAATCGTTACAACTACATGCCTGCTTCAGGAAGCACCCATCTACACACAGACACATGAACACCCACATCAAACACACTGTGTACACACACACCAAGAAACATAACCTCTGCATTAAGGTACAAAACGCAGTCCTCACTCACCTCCCCTGCTCCTCGTGCTCCCCAGGGCTCTGCTCTCCTCACTCACCTCCCCTGCTCCCCGTGCTCCCCAGGGCTCTGCTCTCCTCACTCACCTCCCCTGTTTCTTGCCCAGGGTTCTGCACCCACCAGGAAATACCATGGAACATTTAACAGCATCTCATTTCTCTCCTGTTCTATGAAAGATATAAAATTTCTACTCATCACAGGTTCTTTGGGCTTTATTCAGATTCCTCTTTAAATAAAGCAGCAGAGGACTCACTGCAGGAAAGCACATGAATTTTATATTAACTTCCCTTTTTTGTTCTACAGTCAAAACAAGCATCCTGTTTGCTCCAGAGACTGGTCACTGAAAGAAATAGTTTAGGTCAGGAACCACTATAGGTACTTAACCTCTGCTGTCTCCGTTTGTATGTCTTGGGTGGCATGGTTGGGGGCAGGAGCCAATAAGGTCAAGTGATGAAGAAAGAAAGATGAAAGTTATGATGGCAGATCATATTAAATGAAAGGAAAGCTGCTTTCTACATCTGGGAATCTACCCTATGGATCTGAAGCAGCAACGTGCCGTGACAGATAGACAGTCAGTCAAATGCAGTCTGTTTCTGTCCATGGCCTACGAGTATGACAGAGCCACCTTGTGCAAGATTCTGTGTCAACCCACGCATGGTCCATTGTGAAGTGACATGCGAAAAATAAACATTCTGCTTGGGTGAATAAAGGAAATACAGAAGCAACTCTTTATGCCTCTTTTAGGTTTGCTTGCAAATAAGATAGCATCAATATTTTATATGGACTAAAAGACCATACATAAGTTTTGTCCCTAATCCATTTATAAATAATCCTTTGTTCTAGAATTGAGTTTTCTGAACCAACCTAGAGAGCCTCTGTAGGTGACATGAAGAATGGAGTGAAGGCTTCCAGGTCAGCGAGGAAACTAAATTTGCAGTCTATCCAGGGAACAAATGTGGCAGGAAGGAAAAGCTGTGATAGACAGTAGTGAAAAGCTGAGATAGAGAGTAGCTGAAGCAACAGCACAGAAGCCAGTGTGGTTTGAGATGATAATAGAATCAAAGAGGCCAGAGAGAAATCCAGGGGCTACTTTACACAAGGTCATGGTCACGATTATTTTTTACTGCAATTCAAAGAAAAGAACTTGGGCTGGAGAGATGGCTCAGCAGTTAAGTCACTTGCTGCCAGTGCCTAAGGACCTGGGTTCAATTCCCCAGTACCCACATAAGCCAGATGCACAAAGTGGCACATGCACCGAGTTCATTTGCAGTGGCTAGAGGCCCTGGCAGACCCATTCATTCTCTCTCTCTCTCTCTCTCTCTCTCTCTCTCTCTCTCTCTCTCTCTCTCTCTCTCTCTCTCTCTCCTTCCTTCCTTCTCTCCCTTCCTCTCTCTCTCGATTTGTGTTTTGGAATATTTTGGGCACCCTTGGTCCTTCCCTAGGATCTCTACCTTGCTGTAGGAATAGCTCTTTTGCTCATCACACCACTTCCCTAGAGGTTGTGTTAGGGTTCTAAATGGTGAGTTTGAGGTGGTTTGTCTTCTGCTTGGGTGTACCCCATCACATCAACACAGGTCCACTTGATGCAGTTTGGTTGTCTCTATCTCTCTTCATATGTATCTCTCTGCTTGCAAGTAAATAAATAAAATATTTTTAATTATATCTTTATTATCCATAATTAGATATACTGAATGAGCAAATAATGTGTTGGTATCCCCGATTCCCCGATTTTCCTCCTTCCTGTCCCCAATCAGTGGAGTCTCCTCCTCCGTGGGCAAACTGGATCAGTCCATGGGATAGGGGGTTATGGATAGCCTAGGAGTCAACCCAGTTCCACCCCCCTTTGTGTGTTGTTACTGAGAGGGGCCATGTCTCTGGATATTCTCCTCCACCATAGCTTTTACAATCTTTGTGCCCCCTCTTCCACTCAGTTCCCTGAGTCATGGTGGGTGAGTATTAAGGCTGCTTTATTGTTGAGGTCTTAGGGGGTCTCTCTACTTCTGCTTTAGGTTGTGTTGAAGATCATTGGTGTCTGGCTGGCTTATGCTGGGTTGACTGATTGACTGTGGTTATTGGTCTCTTGTTTGTCCCACCATTCTCTGTGGGGTTCCATGTGGAGCATCAATGGTAGGTCTGGGTGGCTCATCTCTTGTAGCTTTTTGGTAGGGTTGGAAAGGCAGGGGCTCTCTGGCTGCCTTCTGAAAACACAAACAGAATCTCCACCAGAGAGTGAGATCAGTATAGATTAACTGAGATACACATTTCTGAATTGGCTAGATTCTATTGTGAGTAGCCTCTTTGTAGTTCACTGGTAAAGTGAATTTCTCTTTGGGGGCCCAAGATTTTGGTTCTAAATGCATTTCGCCCTGAGTCCCCAGTTCCAGTTAAGGGCTCCCCATCACTGAGTGGATTACTTGGCTGAATTAAAAGCTGTTGATTTCCTCCCCCAGGCTTTGGTGCCTCCATTGCTTAAATGATCACTTCTTGGTTTGCTGTTCTCTCCCAGTAGGAAGTGTGTTCAGCCTACTCATGGTAGCAGACTGTGTTTCATATCAGTGGGCTCTGTTTACTCCAGCTGTCATTGACCATCTTCCCCTGGCAGCTTATGCAGTGCCTTCCAGCTCTGCACCAACTACCATCTGGGGGCTGGTTACCATTCTGGACCTCAAAGGGTCTCTCGGTGCCGATAGATGGCTTCCTGTGGTTTCTTCAGCAGTAGGATCTTACCTTAGGCCTGGGGTGGGCATTCAAGAGCTTTGACAGAATCCTGTCTTGTTTTTGGGACCTCATGGGTCTCGTTAGTCGACAGCTCAGTGAGGGAAGGAGTCAATGACTGGGACCAGGAATTGTGGGTCTGATCAATTTTTCATGGGAATCCTTACTTGCATACTGTAACCTATTGAGCAAGAAGTGGGCATTGTCTGGCAAGAGGGGACATGAATAGAAGGGGAGAGAGTCTAAGCCTGTGAAATATTTTTTTAAAAAGAAAAGAACTTTTGCATCATAAGTAAGTGTTTACTGAGGTGTGCACCATGCAGTTCAAAAACCAAAGTATGAAAACATTGAATTTCAGTATAAGAATAAGAACATCTTCAGAAGCAACTAAAGTAATGATTTACAACTTAAAGGAGTCACTCAGAGTGCTGCTTGGGAAAAGCCTGATTCCCTTCAGGAGCTCCTGAGGTAGTGATGAAGGAAAGAGAGGGTGCTGGTCCCGCTGAAATGCCTGCAGCAGAAGCAATGAAAGATTATTGGATTTGAGATACATATTTAAATGCAAAGCCAATAGAACATGTTGTAATCTGTATGTAGAGTGTGACAGGAGAGTCACTGGTGCCTTGAGGAGTCCTGCTCAGCTGGAGAAGTGGTGAGTCTGTTTCCATAGATGAGGAACCATCAGTTTGGAAGCAGGTTGAAGATAGTTACAAGAGAGAACAATGACTTCAAAGGAAGATACAGTCATGCCTTGCAAACACAACACTAGAGAAGATGAAGGAGGGCCCTTTAGAAGTTACAGTGGCCATGCAGCTTGCTGTGTTCAATCATAGATCACTATGGTAGAAGTGTGAAGATGGGTGACATCAGATCAACATGACTTGTTAGTAAAGAACAGGAAAAAAAGCTTCTAGGGGAAAATTTTTCAAACTGTGAATCCTAGCCCATGAATGGGTCTTAAAATTAATACAAGCATCATTAGCAAAATTCTTTTAATGAAATAAAACGGATGACAGAGAAGAAAAGAGGAGGGAGGAATGAGAAGTGGAGGGGAGAGAAAGAAAGGAAATAATGTAACAGAAGGGGAAAGAGGGAGGGGAAAGGAAAGGAAAGCGAGGAGCCCAGCAAAAAGAATAGAAACATAAGAAGTGGTATGTGGGGATCATCTGATAAGAAGGGCCCTGGAAAGGGTGGGATGAAGCATAACCCTAAAACATTTGGCTCTGGTTTGTCACTCCCAGTATCTGAAATCAGTTACAACCCACATTGAGCTGTTGATTGGAGAGACCTATAAGGTCTCCAAAACAAGACAGGCCTCTGGCAAAGCACTTGATTATCCACCTGAGGTAAAAGGTTAGACCCTATTGCTGAAGACACCACCTGCTACCAACACAGAGCACCAAGAAATCTGGCTGGAATCTGAAAGAAAGCCAGTTCCCAGATGGTTAACCCATAGAGTGTTGGAAAATGCTGCATGAACTTCTGAGGGAAAATGGCCAACAACAGTTAGCTGTCAGGGGACATGGCTATAGGAAAGCAACCTGCCTGGCAAGATTTACACTTATGTGCAATAGTGGCACCCAGCCTTGGTGGGTAACCAATGGCTCTTTGATTTGCCAAGGAGTCTGATCAGTGGAAAGGAACTGGGAACTGAGTCAGAATTCTATGGAGACCAAAATCATGGACTCCAATAAGAAGCTCCTGCTAATTTTGGACCAAATGATAAGCTACACCCATAAAACTCTCTCTAAATTAATAATGCTTATCCCCTTTAACCTATTCTGATCTCACTCTCTGTTGGAGGATCTGATTTTCTTTTTCAGAAGGTATCGAGAACCAATGAGATAAACCACATGTCAGCCAGGACCCAGGTGAAACTACAGAGGAAGTGGTGAGATGAGCAAGAGTGCTGCTTCCACAGTGAGCCTGACAACCTGAGCCAGGGTGATGAAGACAGACACTGAGGATACTCAAAACATACCAAAGTAGACATCCAGAAGTTGCTAAGAGCTCAACACTAAAGTAGACTGTCATGGTTTGATCCAGGTGTCCCCCACAAACAATTGAATGTGTTCTGATAGATAGATCCTCAGCTGATGGCAGTTTGGGTTTTACAACCTCGATGAAGCTGTGTTTTTGGGGGTGGGCTTATGGGGTTATAAGCCAGCTTCCCCTTGCCAGTGTTTGGCACACCTTCCTGCCACTGTTTGCAGTGCTGTGGCAGAGGTGATGTCCAGCCCTCTGCTTATGCCATTGTTTTCCCTGCCAGGATGGAGTCTCCCCTTGAGTCCGTAAGCCAAGTAAACCCATTCCTCCACAAGCCGCTTTTGTTTGGGTTCTTCTGCGCAGCAAATAGAAAGCTGACTGCAACATAGACTTAAAACTCACCCACCGCAGCCCAGGGAATTTTGTGGAAGAGGGGGTGGAAAGACTGTAAGAGCCACAGAGTGCAATGGAATATCCAGAGGCATTGCCCACCCCCTACAATGACTGATTGCTGCTCTTACAACTCATAGCCCACAGCTTCATGGTGAACACCAGCAATCCCATTGAGAAGGGCCCTCAGTGGAATGGGGGCAGGGAGGAGGAAAATGATGGTACCAACACATGATGTGTCCATACAAAGTTTCTACTTAATAAAACAAAATTAGCAAACCATTAGAAGAGCTCTACATATACACTTGGCAAAATCTATACAAGCAAAAGCCTAAGATTAATTATGATGGTGGGTTTTCAAAGACAGCATGAGGGCATGTAGGTTGGCAAGGAGCTGATCTACCTCATCTCATCGGACATTCCAGTGAATGATTTTCCTGGGCACAGAAATCAGAAACAATTTGATAGAGAAAAACCCCTAGAACACCAGCTAATGCTAGGATCTCTCTGAATGACCATTCTCTCCCTTGCTCCTTTTCTTGTAGCACTCAATAGCCTTTATAGAACTTATAAATCTATGAGGAAAAAGGCGCAGACATTACCCCTTCTCCCATACTTACCTTTCATTATTTTTGCATGTAAAGACCTGATAAGGTACCATTTCCTTTGTTTGCATCCACACCTGTAGTTGTATGTGTATACATCAGTTATTTAGGATCATAAAATGAATGAATCCAAATTTCCCTTTGCTTCTTTAAAATTTTCGGTTTTGTAAGTGAAAACAGAAGAGGGAATGGAAGCATTTTTCTGCTTACTGTTATCCCCTATTATGAGTCCTCTGATGGGGCTGGGGAGATAGCTGAGTGGGTGAGAACCCTGCTCACTTAGGCATGAAGACCTAAGACTCCCCAAGTTTGATTCCCTAGCACCCACATAAAAACTAGGTGGGGTTATGAATGTCTGTAACCCCGCTGTGGGGAGGCAGAAACAGGAGAATCTCGGAAGTCTGTGAAAACTGCAGGTTCAGGTTGAGGGAGAGCATCCATCTCAAGAAAATAGAGGGGTGAGTGAGAGAGGAGGGCACCCAAATGCTCTTCTCTAGCCCACATGTGCACACCAAGAAAGTACATATCTGCACACACGTGTGCATATGCCACACACACCACATACCACACATTCCTTACACACTTGCAGACACATATTTGGCAAAAAATTCATATGATAAGCCTTCATATTCAAATTCAATGACTTAACACACCACCCAACAAAATTGTTGAGTAGCCATTTAGTTACAAGAAAAATATGCTCACTTACTTCTGCCGACATCCCTGGGAGGGATGACTGAATATCTCCACTTTATCACTGAGAGAAACCAAGACCCGTGAGGTTTAATGAGTTGCCTGTTCAGCTCATCAGTGGGATTTGGGATTGCAAACCAGATCATTCTGAAACCAAGCCAAGCTGGTTCTTGTTATTCTGTACCACAGCAGCTTCACCCGAGGGCTGTGTGCCATCAGCACGGTTCATCAAGGAAGAGATTCCAAATGCCCTAGGCTGACATGAAGAACTGCCATGCATTCCATAATGCAACACCCATGCAGACGATCTGGAGCGCACAATACAAAAAGCTCTCCCATGTGGATTATGTAGAAATTACTCAACAACCAGCAAAAGACAGACAAGTGCTTAAAGCTTTTATTTGCATAGCAAACAAAAGACCACATACATAGCACGTGAGTTTCTACATGAAGAGAACATTTCGAGCAAGGTATATTAGTGTCTGTCATGGGACTCCCCACACATAGAAAAGCAGGATTGTTCCCCAAATATGTCCTCAACTTGCGTGGTAGTCACAAGTGCTGTAGGTCAAATAATTCCAGCTCTTCCCAGGCACATACTGGGAATGCATGTAAGGTTAACCTGTGTGTCTTGCATTGGTCGATAAAATATGAGCAGATGTGAAATATGTCATGTCTAGGTTGAAGTTTTAAGAGCCAGTACCCAATCTATCACATTCCCTTTTCCTTCCCCAGCTGCACTGAAATACAGGTAAAGCTTCATCAGCCAGGGTTCCTGAGTGACAGTGATGAGCAAAGCTGTCCTGAAAGCTCAACCAGACATGTAGAGAGAGTCAGAAATCCTTTGTTGTCTTACATCACTAAGATTCGGGATTGTTTGTTATGGCAGCATTCTCTAGCCTATCCTGGTTGATAGAGCCTAGAAGAGAATTTTTGGTAATAAAGAGATTACCAGATAACCTTACAATTATAGTAAGACTCTTATTTATTTGCAAAGCAGAGAAGAGAGAGAGAGAGAAATGGGCACAGCAAAAAACTCTAGATGCACATGTCACTTTGGGCATCTGGTTTTATGTGGGTACTGGGGATTTAAACCCAGGCAGGGAGACTTTGCAACAAGCGTCTTTAACCACTGGATAATCTTCCCAATTCTTATATTAGAATTTGTTTGTATTTGTAAAAGTGAAGGAGAATTGTGCATTTAAATAATAAACAAGTATTTTTAGTCATCAAACAAATATTGACTGGGCACCAACTATCTTGGCTGTTATAAAACGGAAGGCGTGTCATTAAACATGAAGACAAGAAGCCACACAAACAAATAAATGAGCAAGATGGCAGCTGGTAATGATGCACGGTCCCATGAAAATCCAGGCTGGTGATATTGGGAGGAGCCAGTGGAGAAAGGGTCTGGGTGGTCAGAGAGGCCTCTGGGAAGAAATCTTGCCAGCAGATGGTTGAAACTATAATGATAGCTCTGAAACCACAAAGAAATTTCTTTAAACTTTCCTGTAGTCTCCAAAGTTTTGCAAGTAGGTCTCTATTTCATTTTAAATCAGAATAATACCATCAAATAAATAAGTAGCAGCGGGGAAAACGGTAGGTAATAGAGTCCTCAGTGAGAAAAACCAGGAGGCCCAGGCTTCCTCCAGAAAGTGGAGGACCATATTCAGTTACACCTGCACATGGAACCCATAGAGGCCTAAGTGGATACAGAAGCAAAAGTTGGCACCTCTCTGAGTGGAGGAGGCCACCAAGTGGAAATGTATCCCATAAAACATCCATCAAGATAGCAGTAAAAGGAAGGGGTGAAATGTACACACGTAAAAGCAATTGAAAACATATTTGCCTAATTATCCAGACAAAGATACCAAGATGAGTGCTGAAAGCGGGTGAAAAACGAGGACATTCAGAATCTATTCTAATGAAGCCCAACTCCAGAGCTGGTAATATGGCCTCAGGGCCAAATGCCACCAATTGCAAAAACATTCAAGAGTTAATGAAGCCTGTGAAGTGTTTCCAGAGAAAGGAGGATCTGACAGAAGGAAGCCACAATTCGGCTTTTATCAGCAATTGCTCGTTCATATTTCTGTATCAAGCTAACTTTATTCAATCATTCTGCAAGGGTCAAGTGGGATGTGTCTTTCCTGGGTTATTTTCCTATTCCGTGACACAGACTGGGGAACTGGATAAAATTCACTATACTTCCAAAAGACTGGAAGGCATTTATACCCAGATGCTGATTTCCTGTGGTGTGATATTAGTCACTTGGACAACAGGCTTTGATACGATGCTATTCATGTATCATGTACTCTTAGCCAATTCCTTTAATGCCTGAACATCCTCCAGTTACCCACGATCAGAAACCCACTTTTAACTATTTATCATTCAAGAAGAAACCAATGCCAGCTTAGCTCAATAATAACAGGGGCTGATATTTTCAGGTTGCCAATGTCAAGACTTTCTTTAAATAAATAAAACAATTTATTCAAAAGGCATAAAGTGCTAATGTTTCTTGAGCTACCAACTGTTCTCTTAATCTATGGGGCTTCTTTTCCCTACTAATAGGACAAAGGCTTTCAGACTCTGAATGGCCAATTAGTCCAAAAGAGGGCCTCAATATTTAAACAGTATCAGTGTTATGATTACTTTGAAAATGGCAATGGAACAAGAGAGCACTATATTTAAGCAGTATCATTTATCAAAAAATGATGTCTTTTCTCAAAGAGGTTCTCATTTTTCTTTCAGCATTCCTAACAAGTGGGTAAGATATTATCATTCCCAATTCACAAAGGCAAAGAAAACCAAAATGCCAACAGTTATATCGTGTTGTACCTTTCAAATTTTTTTCATATTTCTACTTTTTTGTGTTTTTAAATTTTTCTTTTATAATCTATTATTTTATAGCAAAAAAAGTAATTTTGGCATGTGTGTTTGCCAGTGTTCATGCACGTGTGTGCATGCATGCAGAGACCACATGTCAGTATTAGGTGTCTTTGTTAATCATTTTGCATCTTATTATTTGAGGTAGGGTCTCTCAATGACTTGGCTACACTAGCTAGCCGGTAGTCCCCCAGGATCCTCTCATCTCTGCCTCCTGAGTATTGGGGTTACAGGTGCATTCAACCATGCCCCACATTTTTACAAGGGTGTTGGGATCCAAACTCAGGTCTTCAGGCTTGCATGGCAAGTATTTTACTCATTGAACTATCTTCCCAGCCCTGCAAAAAAAATAAGATTTTTTTATATTTTGAAATAAATGCCAACCAGAGATTGTTAACTCTAGAGCAAAGACAAATGTGTCTGTGGCACATGACCTCTGTCCCACACTCTACCTCATTAAGAAACACAGTATTGTGCCATTTATCTTTAGCCAATTAGGAAAGAAACAAAAGTAATTCTTTTTGGAATCTCATACATCCAAAGAGGCAGGGAAGCTCCCAGACCAGGGATCCACTATTGTTCTAAGGAACATCCAAGTAACTCAGTTACACTTACCGTCCTTGGAGCAAAGACCACTCACTGGATTTCCACTGGATTTGAAAGTAGATGCAGAGAGAAAAAGTAAGAAGTGAAATAATGATAGATCAAATTAAGACCCAATCCCATTACTGACTAATTTTTAAAATATTTTATTTATTCATTTTTCAAGCAGAGAGAGAGAGAGAACACCAGGGCCACCACCTTGTGGGTCTGGCTTATGTGGGTACTGGGGAATTGAACCCAGGGCCTTAGGCACTGGAGGCAAGTGCCTTAACCACTGATCCATCTCTCCAGCCCATTTCTGACTAATTTTAAAACCAAAACTCTTTCCTGTACCCTCGCACACAGGTCAAGTCTGTTCATTCCAACCATCAGTCTTTCCCAGTCTTGCTGCTTCAAATGCATCCTTTATGGAGGATGGAAGTTACATGTCTCTTCTCTTCTTGGAAGCCTTCAGCCAGCTTCCCAGCCCACGCAGCATCCAGGCTACATGTTGTGGTTCATAGGAGGTCCAGCATGACTCAGCCCAGCCAGCCTCAGCATCAGAACCAGGGTTGTCGCTTCAGGATCTCTCAGTGGCAAAACTGTGTCTCTAATCCACCCATCCCACATGCTCTTCCGTCTGTTTAGAGAACCTCTTTGCTTTCCAAGCTTCTGTCTTCTCACTCCTTGCAAACGTTAAGTCTTTCTCTCCTATTTTTTCCTTCCTAACACTCAACACAATTTCTAATTATTCACTGAACTCTTTTTATTATTCTCTCTCTGTCTTTTTAATGTATGTATGCACATATAATATATATTTTTGGATATGTTTATATTATATATACATGTCATTAAAACAGATTTTTAACTTAATATTATGATTTAACAACACATTCTCATACCCTTGTATATTTTCTCTGTTCTTATTTCTATTTTAATGTTTCTATTTTTCTTTTTTAATTAATTTTAATATGTATTTATTTTTAATGACCTTGAACATATTTTCACATTTATTGACCATTTATGTTTCTTGTTTAGTTGTCCATTTTCATGCCAAACTCTTTGATGGATAGTTTATGTCTTTCTTATTGATCATAAAGTTCTTATACATTATCAAAATTGTTCTTCTGTCATATGGACTGTTAATATTTTGATAGTTTGTTGTTAGATTTTACCCTTGCTTTGGAATTTTTGTTTGTGTTGCCTAACAGAATTTAAAAACATTCAACTAGTAAATTTTTGATCCTAAAAAATATCTTCATTAAGAATAATTATATAAATCTATCATTGTCCTTGTGAGTTTCAGAAGCCAAAAACCAAATCTGTTTACTGACCAAAACTTCAAAGACACTAAGACAATTCCTTGGACAGAAGATTCTTGAAAAGTACTAAATGAATAAGTAGATTGGATCTTGAGAGTCAGTCTCTCTCATTTTACATTTTAATTGTTAATATGATTGTTTAATGTTTATTCAAAAAGTCACACAGCCATTCTGAGTCCAGTTCTGTTATAAATTAGATTTGCCTCACCCTCATCTTTAAGACTGTGTCAGTAATGTACTTGAACACAATCTTTTTGTCGATTGCTACCCTTCCTGTGTATTCGAGTGAGCCGGCCCATTAAGCACGTGGCTGCTATAGACTTTAACAAAGCTGGAGTTGCCTTTGCAAAGATGGGCAGTTTGACCATTTCAGGGTCCAAGTATAGGTCATTTGTTCCCCTGGGCCATGAGATTTGAAGCCCATAGACTTGTGGTGACAGAAATCCACTTCTGGCCTGGGAAGGCAGAACAATCGATAGTGCTCCTCTCACAAGCATGGGGACCTGAGATCAACCACCAGCACCCAGGTAAAATCCCTGGGTGACAAGCACCAATAGTCCCAGCCCTGGGAACCTGGAGACAGGAGGATCCCTAGAGCTTACTGGCCAGATGGTCTAGCCACATTAGCAAGCTCCAGGCCAGGGAAAGACTTTTTCTCAAAGAATAAAAGTGGCATTCCTATATCCAGAGACATGGCCCCCTCAGTGACAACATGCAAAGGGGGGTGGAATCGGGTTGACTCCTAGTCTACTCACAACCCCCTACCCCATGGACTGATCCAGACTGCCCAAGGAGGAGGATATCCAACTGACCGGGGACAGGGAAGAGGGAAATAGGGGAACTGGAGACATCAACACATTATTCCCTTATTAAGTGTATCTAATTATGGATAATAAAAAAAGTGTCATTCCTAAGGATGACACCTGAGGTTGCCCTCTGACCTCACCACACCTCAGCACACACACACAAAGGAATATACATACATGGATGTCACACAGTGTACCCCCACAAAAATGTGCTCATAATATCCCCCTTAAAGGTAAATAGTTCTGATAAATCTAAACCAAAAAGATTCAGCAAAACTCCCCTAAAAGAGATTTTGATACCTCCAACAACCATTCCCCTAGTCCTCACATACCATGGTGAAGAATCAGTTTTACATCGAGTTACTCTTCTGTGGGTAGGAAGGTGGGGCACATCAGGGTCTACTGCTGTGATCTGACCCTTGCTATCTTCCCTTGGCCTCAGAGGTATCCCTGTGCCCATCACTGAAGCTGCAGCAACAAGTAAGCCCCCATCAATAAAGATTCCTTGGAACAGAGACACACATGTTACGTTCTTGTTGGTAACTTCAGTCTCATTATTTTTGGAACTCTCAGCAATAAGAAAGACATTTAAAAATTAGGACCATATGTGGCAAAAAAAAGACGACTGAATATAACCTCTTTATAAATTATATTCCTATAAAAGGACTATCTTGTGATTTCTCTGCTCATGCTCATTAAAAATTATCTTTTCATTATTTTCATAACTTACATAAATTAATTACAAGTTTAAAAGCCGAGGACCAAGCCCGACATGGTATCACATACCTTTAATCCCAGCATTCAGGAGGGAGGCTGAAGTAGAAGAATCACTGTGAGTTCAAGACCATCCTAGGGCTACAAAGTGAGTTTCAGGTCTGTCTCAACAAAACAAAACAAGCCCAGAAATACATTTTATACATTTTGTGCTCAAGCACTGTGATTAAATACCGATATTAGTAGCTAGCATGTGTTGGTTGCTCCCCATCGGCTGGACTAATGCAAGATATCTAATGTCCACTGGAGTCTGAGAAAGAAACCATCCCCTAGTATAACCTGGAGGCACCATTAGAAGCAGGGAACTTCTGCTCAAACTCTGATTTTCTTTCTGAAGTAGGGTCTCGCTCTAGCCCAGGCTGACCTGGAATTCACTATGTAGTCTCAGAGTGGCCTCAAATTTAAAGGCATGCACCACCACGCCCAGCTTCAAGCTTATCTTTTAAATTAAACATTTAATTAGCTACCAAAGAAGTAGGTTTCCATAGTCTGTATACGTCTTTGGGTTTGGTTAGCCTTCACCCCACTTAACCCTTTCCAGACTCTGTATTTCCCACGCTGAAGTGCCACCGGCCAGAGCGCCTTCCCACTCAGTGATATGTCCTTTTAAAGGTCTTCTATAGAAGACTCCATGGAATGAGAAGGAAAGCGCTCTCAGAATCAGAGCCAGAAGCTTGGTCCACTTCCAACACGTCTGAGGAATCCCTGTAGAAATGAGGCAATGAAGCCCTACAGTACTTCCCGTCTTCCTTACTGTTCCAAGCACCAAATGGCAGCTCTAAAATGCTGTTCCCAACAATGCACCTTAGGCTGTGTCTCTCCCTGGTGTCTAAAATTCTTATGGAGGGCTGGAGAGATGGTTCAACTGTTAATGTACTTTCGTGCACAGCTAAGGACGAGAGTTCAATTCCCTGGTACCCCACATAAAGCCAGATGCATAAGGTGGTGCATGGAATCTGGAGTTTGTTTACAATGCTCTCTCTCTCTCTCTCTCTCCTCTCTCTCTCTCTCTCTCTCTCTCTCTCTCTCTCTCTCTCTCTCTCTCTCTCTCTCTCTCTCTTGATAAATAAATAAATACCCTATCCAGCTGCTTCACATTCACAAAGGGAAAATTTTTGTGATTGTCTACCAGGTCCTCCAAGCCCCAGCCCCTGCTACCACCAACAGTGTCCCTTCTACCACACCCCTGCAAGCTGTGCTGTAACCCATCCAAGCATCTATCTGTCCCCAGTGTTCTCAACCCTGAAGCCTGAGCCATGAAGTTTGACCATTGAGTCACTCAACACTGCGCCAACCCTTATTAGTCAAGATTCTATAGAAGAACCTATACAAGACAAGCTGGGAAGTCCAACAATGGCTGTCTTTGGGCTGCAGAGTTTGAGAACCAGGGTGTGGCTCAGTGCAGGAGTCGGGGTGCCTCAGCAGTCCCAACCTGGTGTTGAAGTCCTGGAGGATGTCTGGAGGGTCACTGGTCTTCAGTCCATGTTGTAAGGTAAAAGAAGCTGGGTTCTGATGTCAGTGCAGGAGTGAGGGATTGTGACCCAGACAGAAGTAAGATGGGTGAGCAGAAACACCGCTCTCTCTCCTAGGGCCTCTTTATGTCCTGGCTGCCAACAGATGGGATGCCCACTCTGGATGAGGGGCATTCCTACCCAGTTAATCCTTCCTGGAAACACTCTCAAGACTTGTCTGAGAAGTGTCTCTTACTGGATTCCTGATGCAGTCACATTGACAATAAAGATTAACTATGGTGTAGTGGTTTGATTCAGGTGTTGTGATGGTTAAGTTTTGTTGTCATCTTGACCTTTTTAGTAATCTTGGGTATGTCCCTGAGGATGTTCACAGGAAGGCAGCCCTTTCAGTAGGGGACAGGATGTAAGGAAGCTAGAAATGAACTTCCCTTCCTGGGGGGACAGTGCAGGAAGGAAATTCCAGTGACTCAGGAAGCCAACAAATCTGGGGTAGGGTTGCAAGATCCCACCCTAAGGCTATGCAAAGGTGAAGAAAATTTCTCTCTCTTTGACCCTTGCCTGTTTTGTTGGTGTGTGCATGATGTTGGTGTTGGTGATGGGTTCTCTCTGCTTGGACCTGTGAAAGGGGGCCGGTCTCTTTCTCCATTATGGAACTTCTCCTGGATCCACAGCTTCAATAAATCCTCTCCTGCCATAACTGCCTGGTTTGAAGACTCATCCCAGTGGCATGTGACTGACTATGACATGTATACACCATAAACATATGGGTTCTGAATGCTTGATCTCCTACTGATGGCAGTTTGGGAACTGGAACCATGTTGGAGGTGTGTTGTTGGGGATGGGCTTATGGATATTATAACCAGCCCCACACCCTCCAACACATGGCAACCTGCATTCCTGTCTCTCCAGACAGAGCCACTTAGCTTCCTTCAAGAGCACGCCCCCTCATTCATTCTGCTCTCTAGTTAGCAGAAAGCATAGGTAGAAGGGCCACTCTCTCACCTGTGTGGCCTTCTCCTCCACCTGCAAACATATCTAGGTTCTTCCATCCCTTGCACAAGTGACAGAGTTTGAAAAGATGCACATTGCCCCAGATAAACCAAGGCCCTTTAAATGGGTACTAGTATCTTATTCATTTTATTAATTTCCTTCCAACTTTGTAATGGACTCTCTTTCCTCCATCACTGGCCTCCTTACATATTTTCTGCATCTCCATGGTAGTTTCCTAGGATGCCATGATATAGCTGTCACAAACTAGGCTGCTTAGGAACAACTGCAGTTGATTCTCTCACAGGTGTGCAATCCATAAATAGGAATTTAAGTTCAGCAGGTTGGTTGCATCCAAGTTCTCTGAAAGACAGTTGGCTCTGTTGACCCCACCTTATATCCTGTGGGTCACTGGTAATCATGGGTATTTTCTGGTTTGCCACTGAAGACCCCAACCTCTGCTTCTGTCCTTGTATGAGCTTCTCTCTCTTCTTGTCTGTGTCTCTTGGGTTTTTATTTGTATTCATTTCTATTAAATTTGTATTGATGTATTTGAGGGAGACTCTTCTGTTTTTAGATCACTAGTCATACTGATCCTACAACAAAATACCTCAATTTATTTCTTAGTGACATTTATAAAGTCCTTTCCCTTAAGAAGGTCAAGTTCACAATTCTCAGGGTATAGTAACACTTGAACATATCATTTTGGAAGGCATAGTTAAACCACAGCAAGTATACATGTTATCAACTCTCCCCCCCCCAGGAATATGTTTAAATATCTGCTTAATAAAGTGAATAAATCCATACTTTGTTTCTCTGGTCATCTATGACTGCTGATCCATTAGCCAGCTCCCATGGGGATCCCTGAATCGCATCACCAATTCGTAGATAATATGAACAAGAGCGTGATGATCTCTGCACGCCTACACCACCTGTTTCCCTTAGTGAGTAGATTCTCCACCGAACCCACCTTCCACGGGAGAGCTCTGACATTACCCTAGATCCTTCCCCATGCCTGTCCTACACAACCAATCCATCCGCAGGCCTCGCCTCCGTTTACCTCTAAATATCCCACCAGTCCCCGTTCCCTTGATCCATAGCACTGTCTGAGCCTTCTCCATCTCTGAACTACTGTGATGGCTTCTTACATAGACTCTCTCGCTTCAGTCAATCCCATTGGCGCTGGGCTCCACAATGACTTTACCTTTCACCTTGAAGACAATGGAGTCTGGGGTCAGAAAGCACAGATCTCACTCAGGGGCTGAGTCTTACTCTGTGCTTGGAACCTTTGTGAACTACATGAAGGATTGGGAGGAGGAAAGAAAACAAAGACGGGGGTGATGGTGGTGTGTCTTGAAGCCAGCAGGGGTAAGAATGGGCTGGTAAGATATCATCTCCCTAAATTGCAAAGCTTGCCATCCATGTGGCTCTAAGACAGTTACTGAAATGTTCTTGAGGGTCACATGTTATCCTTGTGTTGCTGTGAGGATTTCCAGATCATACATAACAGTTCTTTCACAATATGAATAAGCATTATTTGTAGAAGCTAAATACAAAATAATTACAGGGTATACTAGTTACGTTTCTTATCACTGTAACCAGATATCTACGGAGAAGCAGTCTGTGATGTTGCTCTACTCCATGGGCACCTTCTTCACATACATGGGGCAGTTCTACGTCCCAGCCCAGATCGTCGTCCCATTCTTCATGTCCCCAGTGCCCGACCCTTGTGAGTTAGCGGTGCACCTGTCTGTGCTAACCACCCTGGTCTGCCTAACATGTACTGTGTCACAGAGATGAAAGGCTTCCACATGAGGGCCTGTGGTGGTGACAGTGAGAATCCAGAGTACCTGGAGAGGAATCAAGAAAAAACTCAGGTGAGAAATCAATGGCACAAAGGTTGAGGAAGACCAGGGTGACAGGAAGGGGAATGAGACAGGAGAAACAGAAGGTGTGCTGGTATACTCTGGAAGGTATAGTTTAAGGAAAGAGCAGAAAGCCCCCTGAGCACCAGCATTCTCCTGTATGATTCCTGATTCCCAACCATGATGGACTGCACCCTCTCAAACCATGAGCCCAAATAAGCCCTTCTCCCTTAAATTGCTCTCGGTAGGGAATGTGGTTACAGAACAGTAACTAATACCCCAGCATCCTGAAGCTCAGGTGCATGGATTTCTGAAGAGCCCATGCACTTCCAGCAGGAAATGTTCACAAAAGTCTGCATGCCTCTGCAGGGAGCTGTGAGGAAGTCCATCGCTGCTTCTCAAAGAGCTCCTAACCCCAAGAACCAGGGCTGAAAAACCAGAGTGAAGCAGCCACTCTCCCTCACATGCAGCCTTTGCCTGAGGTGGGATAGAAAGCGAGAGGCCAGGCCTGGAAAGATGGCTTAGCAGTTAAGGCACTTGCCTGCAACACCTAATGACCAGGGTTCGATTCCCCAGAGTCCACAATCAAGCCAGATTCAGAGTGGCATATGCAACTTGAGTTTGCTTGGAGAGGCTAGAGGCCTTGGTGTCGTTCTCTCTCTCTCTCTCTCTCTCTCTCTCTCTCTCTCTCTCTCTCTCTCTCTCTCTCTCTCTCTCTCTCAACAGGAATGAAATTTTTCCTATTCTTTAAGGAAAGCTATTGGAGGCAAGTCAGTAACCTGCCGTTACTGCAGGTATGTGCCAAGACTAGTTCCATTATCATGGCAGCTCAGAAAACAAGATCTGATGGGGAGGGAGCTCAATGGTAAATAGTGTTGAAATAATTTACAATGAAAAGGGGGGAAATGCTTGTTCTCCTCATGGTTCTGATACTGGTCATCTCTGGTTTTCTCTGTCCACCGCCATGGAGTATCCAGAGATGTCAGCCACATGATCCCAGTGTCTCTCCCAGCTTTGAAACTCTGGAAACTGGCCTTGTAGGAGCTGCAGGGCTTGAGGGGCCCTGGGAAGCCCATGGCAGTGAAGCCTGAACACACAAGTCCCTTGCTGTGCCCAACACAAGTAACCTTCTGTGGAGCTGTGGGGGGCAGCGAGGATTCCACTTCCCTTCCATAAATAATAATAATTCTTTAAAGGTTAAAGTCTTTTCTTTTTTAAGACAGAGCCTTAGATAGCCCAGGCTGGTCTCCAACTCAATTATGTAGCCTATGTTGCAGAGAATGGCTGTGGTAGTTTGAATGTATGTCCCCCATAGACTTAGGTGTTTTATTAGCACTTGTAACTTGGGTTTCTAGCCACCAGGCTGGGAGATGTCACTCGGGATAGATGCTGAGGGTCAGCCCAAAGATATGCAGAGAAGTTTAGGCTCTGGCGGTCCTGTTTGCTGCAGTTCCTGCTGCTGCTTTTGGTATTTACTGGCTGTTTTGTTGTTTCTCTCTGCTTGTATGTATGTAAGCAGCTTTTTCAACCACTGATGGAACTTCCCCCTGGATCTGTAAGCTTCAAATAAAACTCTTCCTCCCATTAAAAAAAAAACTGGATCTGGATTATATTAGAGGAACTAACAGAGACCCATAGTGTCTCATAAAACTTAGAAAGCTAGGTTCTCTATTTTTAAAATTATTTTTATTTATTGGCATCTGTGTGTGTGCGTACATGTATATGTGTATGTGCATGCTGAGGTCTCCTAACACTGCAAACAAATGCCAGATAATTGCTCCACATTTTGTATCCAATTTATAGGGCAGCTTGGGAATTGAACCCCAGAAGGGCAGGTTTTCTAAGCAAGTGCCTTTAAGTCCTCAGCCATCTTCCCAGTCCTGACAGCCAATTTCTCTTCATAAGCATAATGTAAGCAGAGGTCTGACAATAACACTGAGCACATATTTACCGAGACATATTCTAACTGAAGCACAGTCTTGTGGAAGGCGACGAAACTGAACTTGAAAACCCGACTTACATTCCTGTCTCAACCATTCCTGGCTGGGAGTCAAAGGTAGACAATTACTTGTCTTTTTTGCTGCTCAGCAGTCTTGTTACAAAACAAGAAATAAAGTCTTGAGATTCCTGCCTCACAAAGATGATGGCAACATCAATGTGACACTTCCTGAAATGCTAATACAGACCTGGACACATGCACAGAGCTGGTCCTCAAATTCAGATCTTTGGCATTAAAGAAAGGGTTGGGGGATGGCTTAAAGTGGTTAAAGTGCTTACTGAGGATCTGAGTTTAGAACCCTAAAGGCCATGTAAATGCCCATCAGATTTGGTGGCCTGCAGATAATCCTATCACTCAGAAGGCAGAGACAGGGGATCATCCAGCAAGCTAGCTAGCCAGACTACCTGGAGTTGTCAAGCTCTGAAATCAACTGAGAGACTCTGCCTCAATACGTAAGGTGGAGAGCCATTGAGAAAGACCCTTTATTCTTCAATTCAACCTCTGGCCTCCACATGCATGCACACACATCTTCACACATGCCTGTACTCTCGTGTTCTCACACACGTACAAACATGACACATAGGCATACATGTCACATACATCAAAATATGTTTCTGGAGATACTGTACTACAATCAAATCTCAGATACCTTTTAATTTCTAGTATTCAATTTGAGAGCAAGTATAAAGAAAAGCAAGAGGGAAAATAAATGTGGTAAATAACAGGGGCCAACATGAAACAGAGCCACACATTTGCACACGGGCGTGTATGTGTATGCATGCGCACATGCTTGGACTTTGAAGAAGAATGGAGCTCAGAAGTCATTACTGTTTCCTGTTCTGGACACAATGGACTCAGCTTCTGTCTGAACAGACTGAAGAACTAGAAAATATACAAGTCCTGGAATTTAGACTAAATCCTAGAAGTTATCCAAATTATTAAAAATCATAGGCATATAGAGAAATGAGATCATGGTGCAGGAACTGACACAACTTGTGAAATTTGCTTCTTTGTGAATGGTTTTTTTATTGAAGAAATATTTAAAATAATTGAATGGCCATGAAAACTCATGAATATACTTGGCTAGAGACTAAAAGGAGAAAACACAAATTTGAAAGTGTCTCTTACATTAGTGGAATAATGCGTTAAAACTTTAGCATTGAACTATTGTCTTCATTTTTTTAATTGGAATAAAATAGAATTTATGAAACTTTTATAAGGAAAAAATGTATTATTATCAAACCTATAATAACTTAGGCTTCCATATAATAGTGTTGCCAAGTGTAAATATCTATAAGTGTTTTGTGATTTGAAAAAAAACCTCTTTTTATTAAATAGGCTTGTTATTTTCTTTTTATTTACTTTTTTAAATCTTTATTATCTATAATTAGATACACTGTATGAGCAAATAATGTGTTGGTACCCCAAATTCTCCAATTTCCCTCCTTCCTGTCCCCAATCAGTGGAGTCTCCTCCTCCGTGGGCAAACTGGATCAGTCCATGGGATAGGGGGTTATGGATAGCCTAGGCGTCAACCCAGTTCCACCCCCCTTTGTATGTTGTTACTGAGGGGGGCCATGTCTCTGGGAATTCTCCCCTACCATGGCTCTTACAATCTTTTCACCCTCTCTTCTGCTCAGTTCCCTGAGTCATGGTGGGTGAGTATTAAGGCTGCTTTATTGTTGAGGTCTTATGGGGTCTCTGTACTTCTGCTTTAGGTTGTGTTGAAAATCATTGGTGTCTGTCTCACTGGCTTATCCTGTGTCGACTGATTGGCTGTGGTTATAGGTCTCTTGCTTATCCCACCACTCTCTGCGGGGTTCCATGTGGATCCTCCAGGATAGGTTTGGGGTGGCTCATCTCTTGCCAGGATGTCAGCTATCGGTCTGTGGCTTGTTGGTAGGGTTGGAAAGGCCACAGCTCTCTCGCTGCCTTCTGAAAAATACAAACAGAATCTCCAATCGGTTAACAAATATACACCATTCTGGATTACCTAGATTCTATTTTTAGTAGCCTCCCTGTCAGTCACTCGCATAGTGCATCTCTTCTTGGGAGCCCAAGAGTATGGGATCCTGTGCATATCGCCCTGAATCCCCAGCTCCAATCAAGGGTTCCCCCTCACTGAGTGGAATATTTGGCCGAATTTAATAGCTGTTGATTGTCTCCCCTGAAGCTGCCTAACTTTCTAACCCTCTGTAAGCACATCGACAGGTACAGCCCTTCCCACCCAACTTCACAACTGAGAGACTGCTCTAGTGTGTTTGCAGGGGGACAGGTACAGCTTGACCTAAAGGAGAATGTAAACATGGAACTCATGAAAAGAAAAGAAAATGGATTTTTCCATTTCTACACAGCAAGGTTGAGTAAAAATGACAGGATACTATCCACAATTGGATTATCGGTTAGAATGACTCACGCTAGTCAGCTAGTCAGCCTGGAGCAACAGGTGGAGGTGATGAAGGTCACTGCATCTTCTTAACTCAATGCCAGGGATAGCACGGAGCAGCATGGAGCCCTCTACCAGAATCCTCTGCCAATGAAAGTGCAGCTGGTTCGCTCAGAGCTGGCATCATATCCCTGCCAAGCTTTGGGAGTCAGCTCAGGAAAGTGATCATGACAGAAGATATCCATTCCTTCTTCCAGTTTCTTAACTGGCCCTTGAGAGTTCAGCTGTCAATCAATTCCTTAGGGGAAACCATAAAGAATTGCCTCATCTGAGGTCCTCTGAGTCCTACCTACTAGGTATTTCCAGAATGCTGACTCTTGCCAGAGAGTATGGGAAGTCCAGCCTCATCTGATCTGCCTGGCTTCTTTTGTCTGACAACACAGCTGGATAGCTGTCCTTTGTTAGCAATTCTGCCCCGTCCATTCCTAACTCATCCTTCAAGATCACTTCGGGTTCCAATGTCAGATGGAGGTTTATCTTCTCCTAGGGTCCTCATGTAGACATGTTACTTTGTGTCCCCAAACTTTCTTTTTTACTGGCCCACTTGATTCTTCCATCTTTGGGTCTTTTGAGAGCAGGTCTCGTTTGTTATTAAAGCCCCACATACCATCATGCACTAACTCTGTAAGCACCCAATTAATCAATTCATTAGGAGATACAGATCTCTACCTATCTCCCTCACCACACAAATAGTGACCAGCATTGAGCCAGCATTGGCAGGGATCATGTCTGGGGCCAAAGAGAGATATGAGCACTCTGCCATTCATAAAGCCAGGAAAGCTCTCAGAACTCTCCCCAATGCCATGGGATCACAAGAGCCCCAGGAACAAGATGTCACTCCACCTCTGGAGGAAGAGGACAAGCATGACTCATCTGCACAGAGGGGCTCCGCAGGCTTCCAGCTGAAGACATGACCAGATTAAAGCATCACCCTAAACAGACTCGGCCACATAACTGCATCAACTCTCTCCCACGCCATCACTGTACCTGCCACCTTGCCATAGCTTGCCCTCTGGCTTAAAGGGGAGGATGAAGGGGGCACTTTGGGGAATGTGAGCTCATGAGTCTCCAAATTCCAAAGTGACTTCTCTGTTCCAGGTGTTGGGGATGAGCAGCCCAAACCACTGCCTCGAGCCAGGAAATCCTCTCTGGACAGGTGTGGCCAGGGCTTCAACACAGTCAGAGTTCTCTTCCTGGATCTTAGCCTGCTTGGTCAGCCTGCCTGCATGCATCTCTGTAGATCCTGAGTGCCGTGGTGTAGGTAGACCTGGGGCTCCTCTCTCACATGCTCTTTCTCTCTTTCTTCCACCCCCTCTCTCTTTCCACACTGTTCTACAGCCACGATCTAGAGCCTGTCTTCTAAGCGATAAACCAACTACTGCTTCCCTTTAAATTCTAAACCTCCCTGTGATAATTCTCATAAATCCCCACACCATCTACAACTAACCTCTACTTTGTCTAAGGCTGAGGCTGGTCATAATTACTGTTTCTTGTCATTTGTATTTCTTGTTTAACCTAGTTCTTCTTGTCAATGAATTCTTAAACACCAAAAACCTCCTTCACTTAGAGTCAGTGAAGTCCAGTTCTTCAGAATAAATTTTCTTCTATAGACACATTGGTTCTGGTTTGTGCGCTCATTTTAATTTTCCGGATGCAGTATGAGGATGAATCCTTCCATACCATGCTCACAGGGCATTCATACCCTCTCCTCCATGTAAGATTTGCCAAGCTCACAACTGTAAGCCAGTGAACGCATCCATTGTTTGGTTCCATATGCTAACACTGATGAAGGTCCCTTCCACTCAGGGTCAGATAGTCAAAAAGGTATGTGAAATCTATCATCAGATTGAGTTAACTAAAGGAATAAAATAAAACATTTCTGAAATATATGTATTTCTAAGAAAAGTGCTGTATAGGAAGAGTTCTTCAGGTATCCACCATTTAATTACCTTGAATTCTGATTTTTAATTTTCACTTTTAGTTTTTCATGTGCAGAACAGTGTGATTAAGGAAGAACCCACGTATAAGCAGGGTCAAGCTTGGTCAAATGCCAAGGGCTCAACATTCTCAGGGTGGCTTGTACATGCTGGGGGTAAAGATAAGACCCCCGACCCTAGGGGAGAATTCAGGTGCTCATGTCTCTGGAGATTGCTTAGATGAAACCAATAGGAGAAACATTTATGGAGACTTTGAACCTGAGAAATGTCAGCTGAGCTGAAGATTTCCAGGACAATCAGAAATAAGAGAACTGATCATGGGAGCTCAGCTTCACTTGTGAAATCAGAATCCTGGAAGCGTTCTTATGTATTGGGAGTGAATTCTTTTTCTAATACTGTTTTCAAGTTGAGTCTGGCACAAGGGTAGATTGATCTAATAAAGTGGACATCAAGAGCAGCAATGGAGCTGGGCATGGTGGTGGCATGCCTTTAATCCCAGCACTCGGGAAACAGAGGTAGGAGGCCACCCTGACACTACATAGTGAATTTCAGGTCAGCTTGGATAGAGCAAGTAGAGAAAGACCCTACCTCAGAAAAAAAATAGCAGTGGAGAGGTAAAGTACATGAAGTTAGTAGAAGTTGAATCCTGCTTGGGTTACTTCTATGTGTGGTTTTGACCTTGGTCTGCTTGACAACTCAGGCCCTGGGTCCACTCATCTGTAAATGAAGGAAGTGTTCAATGACAATTCCCTTCCTTTCTTCTGTCTGTATTATTTTTGTAACAGATAACTATCAAATAAGGAGCAACATACTTGATCAGGAGGGTAAGTTGTAAGCTAAAAAGAGAAAAAGGCTTTTTTAAAATGGGGAAACTTTTGCCTACAGTATGTTAAGTCCTTGAGATTTCTAAAAAATGAGCTCACATGCTTTAGATCAGTTGACCAACAGCACTCTCTGAAATAAAGTTCCAGAATGTTCTATACCAATGCTGCCCAATATAGCAGCTTCTGGCCATATGTGGCTATTGTACACTTAAAATGTGGTGAGAAAAATAGAACAGCTAACTTTTGAATTTTATTTTCCTTTAGTTACTTTGAAGTTAAAGGCTACACATGGCTAGCAGTTACTGGACAGACTACATTCGGTCTTTCTGACATCAGTGTGGGCTGCAGGAAGGGGAACACAGGAGAGTAAGCACCTGGTTTCTGACCACTGGGTGACATCATACAAGCTCCTTGTACCTTAATTACTCTTTTAAAATTTGAGAGAGAGAGAGAGAGAGAGAGAGAGAGAGAAATGGGCCCTCCAGTCCCTCTTGCCATTACAAACTCCAGATGCATGTGCCACTTTGTGCATCTGGCTTTATGTGAGTACTGGAGAATCAAACCCAGGCTGGTAGGCTTTGCAAGCAAGACTCTTTAACCACTGAGCCATCAGCCAATCCCTGGGCCTCAGTTTTCTCATTTGTGAAAGAGGAATGCTAATGACCTCTCATTGGGAAGAATATGTTCATACAAGAGCCTCCAAGCATCTTGTGGTTATTTCCCTCATAGTAACAAACCCCAGAGGGCAAGGACACCATGTGCTCACTCCCTACCTCACCCACTTTGCACCCATGGCAGAACACCAGCCTTGGGCATTGTGCCTGACACGTTGAGACTCTCGTGCAATAAATGAGGCATGGGCTGGGGTGTGGGAGGGGAGATGAGAGAGGTACCAAAGAAATAGGCAGTGATGTTCCCTCTAAAGATTAAAACGAGGGGCTAGAACCCAATAAAGTAATTGTGAGACATTTAAATAAAATTCTCAGTGCAGAAGTCTTTGGGGGCTAAAGATGAAGCCCATTACACTGGAAAACATACTTCCCAGAAACTCTGAGAGGATCTGAGAGCCCCTGAGAGGAAGGACTGGGGATTGGAGAGGCTTCTAGACCAAGGAAGATACTTTGGGTCCTTCTGAGTGTCTGACCAAGGTTCTCAGCTGAATCCAGCCATGGGTTGTGGAACCTCCTTTGTCCCTTGTTGGGCTCCCCTCAACCTCGTTTGTATTTATTCTATATTCCCCAATTTCCACCCCCCCAAAAAAAAGAAGTGTTGGGCAAGTTTTCATAACTGTTTATTCGTTATAAATAGTAAATATTTACTGCACTTTTTACATGAGAGACATTTTACAACACAATGTTGTGGAGGCTGCAACACAAAGATACTACTTGTCTCGTTCCATCACCCTTGTCCAACAGATGCGCTAACTCAGTACTACGCCCACTCCCACTACCTGGCTACCTCACTGTTCTCAAGGCTAAAAGGAATGCCCTTGTGCCTACCTCATTCATGGTTCCAAGAATAGAAAGAAATAAATAACACTGCCTTCCCCCTTCTTGTTCTTCTTAACAAGATTTCAAAACACAGATTTATTGACATTCTAAAATGTCACCACACAAATATATGTAAACCTCATTCCTATCATCTTTTAACATTGGATATCATTGTATAATTTAAAAGTACATGAGAGCCACATGGACATTTCTGTTCCTGCCTGCCTTTCATAACAAAAGACAAGAATGTAAACGTAATTATCATAAAAAACCATTCTTTTTAGACATGGCCTCCTAATCAAAAGGAGCAAGCCAGGCGATGTTGTCCAGCACAGAGGGAATACCGCTGCATTCGACCACAATGAGTTACGGGCTGCAAAAATAAAATGCCTGCAAAAATATAGTTCTGATTCTGTTTCTTTGACCTTGGCTGTGGCCAAAGCATCTGTGAGGTACACAATATTGCACACTGAGAAGCAGATCTGGGGCGCGTGTCACTTCTTCTCCACCATGCCCTTCCCCCCACCCAGACTGGTTTCCAAATGAATGGGAATTGGGAAAACACCGTGCACCTCTCCCCACAGCAGAAAAAGGAAACAAGCTCTTCTTGCTCTTAGCCCACATCCTTCTGCAAGACATGTCTGGGACATCTGTGGACAACTAGATTACAAATGAGGATCACAAATAGTTTATTTGGGAGGTTCTTTAACATCTAGTCTAGCTTCCTAACACATGGTGGCAAGGACTTTGATAGCGATTTCCAGTGTGTCAAATCAAGGACTCCTCCATTCCTGCTTCCTTTGCCTCAGCAGTGTTAACATTGTAGATGTGTCAGCCTTGGACATCAAACCTGCCTACTTGATTCTCTTAGTATATACTGGAACATTCTGCTTGCTCAAACCAGTCCAGATAAATCTCAGTTTCACCCATACCCATCCACACAAGCACACAGCATGTACACACACACACACACACACACACACACACGGAATGTTTTAGCTCCTTGTTCATAAGCAACAAAGACTCGGGTGTTTTGATAGGTAGCCTGGTGACACCATAGCCTCAACGTGTTACACTTATGTTTGATTACTCCGGGTCTTCCTCTTCTCCTCTGCTTTTGTCCAACATGTTCAAAAGAATCTGAAACCAACTACTGAAGAAAGAAAATCAATCACTTTCCTTGGTCTCCACCTCCCCCAATGGGTGAATTGAATTTTTTTTAATTATTTTTTTTTCTGAGAAGATTCTTCATGTCTAGGCTGTGGAAGCCGGAAACAGGGCCAGCTTTAGCTCCAAGTGGACAGTTCACTTATGCAATATCTGGCTTGAGATAATGAAAGGCACCTGTAAGGAAACACATGCAGCTTTTTAGGTCATGCTGGGACAATTCACAGTAAGGGGCAAGATCAGCTACAGGCTGACAATGTCATATTTAATACCGCGGTATCAAAGGATCGAGGCTAATATTTTTATTCCTGAGACAAGTTTGACACAACTCTGTGTCCCTGGATTACCCCCCATATGATCCTTGAGCTGACCTCATTAAGAACATGTGTTTCTAATGCCAGGGGTTATTTCATTTTGGCCAACCTCCATGTTTTGCCTACTGACAATCGGGTTTTACGACTCAGCAATTAATAACTGCAAGATGTTATTGACATCAGTTAAGAAAATAATTATACAAGGGAGCAATCAGCTGGCTTTGCCAGGAAGCTGATACCGGAATGAAGGGCTTTAATGAAGGCTCTCCCTCCCTCTCTCAAACAAGAGGTGATTTCTCTGCCTTCCAGGAGGGGTTCCCCCTAGAACGTCCAAGGCTTACTTTGTCCATATTGCCCATACTGGTAGCCTGTGACAGGGTCCATACTGTAGCCGGTGGTGCTATAAGTTGGTGGACAATAGGACTGCGATGTGGGCAGACTGTCCAAGGTCTTCATGTGTTCCAGTCTCTGGCTGCAGCTGGCTGACACGGTCGTCGTAGGTTCCAGGCCCCCAGTGAGAGGGGAGAGGGCATAGTCGGTCTGAGGCTGGTGAGGTACCCCACCGTGATTGGTCAGGAGTCCCATTACCTAGAATAAACAAGCCCATTGGGAGAAGTTAAACGGTGGGCAGAAACAGATGGTAGCCCATAGCTGACAGAGGAACTTGAAAGTCCAATTTTTATATCTTTGGGAATCTATTGAAGAGCTCCAAGGACTGTGATCTCAATTCAAAGTGGCAGCGACATTACCTCATGCCCAACGATAACATCTGACTGCAGCTTCAGAAAGAAAAAAAAGAAAAAAGGAGGGGGTAGGGAGAAGGGAGAGAAGGAGAGAGGAAGACAAGAGAGAGGGAGAGATTAGATCATGTGCCCAGTGATAACATCAGAATGGAATTTCAAAGAAAAGGAACGAAGGGAAAGAGGGAGTTATGCTGGTTCATATAGGAAATGTCTAATATATTACATCTGGAGCCCATGGGATTTTTTTTTTAAGTCCTGGGAATTGAACCCAGGGCCTTGTGCATAGCAGGCCAGTATACCCTCAACCATCAAATGTGATTGGAAATAGATATTAACTTATATCTTTCTTAAAATTCAGACTGGGGGAAGCAGCTCAGTAGTAGAACACTGGTCTGGCATGCACAAAGCCCCGGGTTCAACTCCCAGCAGGAATTAAAATAAACAAATCCAAATCAAGTTTTTATGTATGTGATTTTTTTTTTTAGCATATTCCCTCTCAAGAAAGCTGCTCTTTGGTCTTGACCACCATTCGCTAACTAGAAATTATTTCTTCTTTCCTGATGTTCTCTTGTGCTTTCTTCTTCCCTCCCACTGGAGCCCCACATTGATGGTGAGACTTCAGAGGGCGTGGCTTAAGGCTCTACCCAGCTTGAAAAGCACTCTTCCAAAGCTACTTGTAATTGAACAAACATGTTATTCAAAAACAAAAGTTAGGTTTCTTAAATGACCCTGGAGAGTCAGACAACTTAATAACAAAAACTAGCAAAGCTCAGGTCAGCTCTGTGAAGTATTCCCAAAACTCACATTCACTGACCCTTCCAACACTTCATCATGGACGTTAAGTGGACAATTAATTTTGCAGCTGGAGAATCCCACACAAGAGAGGACTTGGGGTTTCTCAAAAAGAAATTGAAAAAAATGAGATCTGTTAAGTGAAGAACCCCCAGGAGACACCCCGACTTCAAAGCATGAAAAGTAGGGCCTCCCCATGGGCCACAGGTCCATAATAGTGCTGCAGAAATGAAAACTAACTGAATCTAGTGCCTGGTGTGAACCGCAAAGCACCATGAACACTCCTGGATGGAAGGATTCCGGCGAAGCAGGGTCTCAGGGCTCAGTATTTTCATACACATTGGAAAACAAAGCCCATCGCCTCCTTTGGGAAAGGTTTGCATTCACTTACAGCTAACAAAACCTTGAACTAACACTTTAAACTGATCAATCTTCAGTGAGCCCAGGAAACCATCAGAGAAACAGAGACTGTTCACCATCCTCAGTGGATTCTCCTCCCCCGCCTCTCCAATGGGCCGCACTTGTCCCTTGCCCTCCCTTTCATTTGAATCACTGAATAGAAATATTGAGAAGGCCAGCGATGTGGGTAAAGCCACATACTATGTCCCAATTTTGAAAGATATCCCAGGGATCAAAACTTTCTGGAGATCTTTTCTGTGTTGTCTGAAAATCAGTTATAATTCTAAAAATAACCATTATTAGTCATGCAAAGTTTTGTTGGGGATTGAAGGAAAGTGAACATCACAAAATAATGTTTGCATCCATCAGATACCCAGCTATAGAAAGAAAGTCATTAGATCACGAATTCTCCGAGATTTTGCACAACACTATTTACGGTAATTCTTCATCGCACAAATTTGAACATAAATGAGAATGCATTTAAATTCTTTCTTGGATGTTCTTTCATCTATAGGGAGTTTTCTCCTGTGCCTTTCTATGAACTTATATAGATGATTATGCAGCATATACTGGGGAATGGCATATACTTCAATTGAGATGCTAACTTACTAAGTATTTTATTTCAGTCCAAATTAGATGTGTCTATTTGAAGAGATTACGGGGTGCCAAGCACACATGTTCAAATCAAGGAGCACTTTCTGACCTGATGAGAAGAATGAACAGGAAAAGCAAAAATATGGAGAATGTGATTTTCCGAGGAAAGGAGATAATTAGACAAGGTTATATCCTTCACTGTAAGGAAGCTGTGTTACGTCAAATGCAAGCACTTAGGGAAAAAAACAATTTTGCAATGCTATGTATCCAGAGAAGAAATATCAAGTGTTATTGGATTAAAAATATTTTTAAGTTAATAGTAACCTTCACAAAGATATTTACTTGAAACGCTGCTCAGGGTATGTCACTTTAAGGGAGAGATGGAATATGCTATGTGTAGTTATAGCTGAAGAGCTCGAAGCAGGATTTTATTCAAAACATGCGTCCTCTCTCTCCCATGAGCTAACCATGTACATTTTTGTGATAAACGTTTTTAGTCCCCAGCCGTACATTTCTTGTTTGCATAACTTTAGAGGCAGCAATAACTATTTCTTTTTTTTTCCAACTGTTTTAGTAAGAATAATTTCCATAAAGGGAGGGAGGGAGGGGACACAACAAAATGAGGGCCCCCCAAAAAAGGAGAAATAAGCCCTTCTTGATGAGCCAAAAAAATAATATATCTGTTCATAATACTGATTGTGTAGCAATTTTTTGTAGTCATTTCATTAGGAACAAATAGCACAGAATTGAACTTTCGGACTTTGAAACCTCTCCTGGAGGATGGAGAAGGCCCCGCACCATTTTCAGGGGCTTGTTCCAGGACAATGATAGATGGTCCTCAAGGGATCCAGGGATCCAGGGAAAGGGGCCTCCAACACTCCAAGGCTTTGAGCTGAGCTGTGCAGCTCAATGCTCACAGTGACTGGTGTGAGGGAAGAAAGAACCTGAAACCAGTTTTTTATCTTTGGTCCTTTCGACTCCCTGATTTGGCCCAACTGCAGGGCTCTCTGCCACAAATGCTTATTTCCATCAAATCATTTACATAATCACCATCCTTCTGATTAGAGAGCTGGGTGTGAAGGCACGCGCCTGTCTGTCAGTAATTAGGACGCTGAGGCAGGAAAACTGCAAGCCTGAGACCCGCCTGAGCTACATAGAGAGCTCTGTCTAGAAGGAGGAAGGAGGAAGAAGAGAACTTGTAAATATCATGTGATCTATTATTACAGTATTTTCATATTAAGGAAACTTGAGACAGACACCATTTTAATAGTCCACAATTTAAGAAATTAAAAAGCAACTTGGTGTGGGGGAGGTGAATATTCCAATAGAAAATGCATTACTTTCCCTTAGCATAATTCAAAACCTCAACTCTCTACGGAAGGGTCCCATTACGCTTTTATGTATGTCTCTTTAAAAGCTATTTTGTGTTTCATGTGGTTCAAGGAAAGCTATGGAAACTTCTTTTTGTGCATAGGAAGCGAGTGGAGGAGCTTCTAAGAACTCCCCCAATATGGTTATGGAATGTCACCCAGTATGGTCTCTTTCTAAGAATATTATCAGCCTGTCTTTGATGTATGCTTTTCCTACAACCATTTGTTATTCAAAGCCTAAAATAAAATCTCTATTTGCTGCAAAAAATAGGTTTCTGCTATTTTATTCTGCAGACTGGCATTGTGTGTTTTGTTTGTTTACTTGTCTTTATTTTTTTTCTTTTAATTTCACAGGGGAGTGGGGGGTGGAGGGGAGGCACAATTGCCTTGCTTTTCCAAAATCATTTCAAAAGAAGTAAATTCAAGGCTCCTCCTCACTCCTGCATCCCACATGCTGACCACATTCCAATGAAAGGGCAGGTCAATGCAAGGGATGCAACAAGAAAAGTGTCCTGAGATAGAAAGTTCTATCCCATTGGGAAAGACCAGGGGCTTTAAAGATTTGAGGTTTTAGTGGTCAAGACATTTGGAAGAACAGTCCACTAAAAAGTGGCTCCCAGCACCACCTCTAAACTGATTTAGATGACCTTTAAAACCAATTGAAGCCAGGCCGGGCATGGTGGCACATGCCTTTAATCCCAGCACTCGGGAGGCAGAGTTAGGAGGATCGCTTTGAGTTTGAGGCCACCCTGAGACTACATAGTGAGTTCCAGGTCAGCCTAGGCTAGAGTGAGACCCTACCTAGAAAAAAAACACACAAAAAAATGAAAAGAAGGAAGGAAGAAGGGAAGGAAGAAAGGAAAGAGGGAAGGAAGGAAGGAAGGAAGGAAG